>PVKB01004249.1:0-151857 GCA_004027205.1 Ctenodactylus gundi | reverse complement strand
CCCTGGGTCTGAGGGAGGGGGGCGGGGCCTGGACCCCTGGGTCTGAGGGAGGGGGGTGGCGCCTGGAACCCTTGATCTGAGGGAGGAGGGCTGGGGCCCTAGTCTGAACTAAGAGAACTGGGGCCTGGCAGCTTGGAGCTGAGGGTTAAGTGCCCTAGGTCGTAGGAAAGGAAGAGCTACGAGTGTGGCAACCGGGTGGGAAGGCAGGGCGGGACGCTGTAGGTGGCCCACCTTGCAGCCATGGGCTGAGATGATGCGCAGATCTGCTGGGACTCGGTCTCCGCCCTTGATCTCCACCAGGTCCCCGACCACGACCTCCTCGGCATTCACTTGCATCTTCTCCCCTTCTCGAATCACCAGGGCTTGCTGTGGGTAGTATAGGGAAGAGTCATTTCCTGGACTTTCTCTGCCTGGTGGGGGGATCTCACTGGGCGTGGTTCCCATCCACACCCACTTTGAGCTCCTTCCAGGCCCCCCTCACCTGGGGAACCATATTCTTGAAAGACTCCATGATCTTGGAGCTCTTGGCCTCCTGGTAGTAGGAGAAGCAGCCAGTGATGATCACCACGGCTGCTAGCACGATTCCCAGGTACAGCTGTGGGGAGACGGGGATACAGGGTCACAGCAGCCAGAGCCATGTCTCCCACTCCTGCCCTGGGTCTGGAGTCTGTAGGGAGCTTTATGTTAATGGGATCTGTTATTTGTGTCCATATAGGGTCTGTATGTCTGAGTCACGTCATGTGTCCATCTGTATTACAGTCTTTCTTTTTGTACATGGCTGTGTTTGAATCTCTGAGATTATTCTGTCTGTCTTCTTGCCTGTGTTTGAGAAGCTGGGCACATGTGTCTGTCTTTAGGTTTATGTGTCTTTCTGCATGCTGGGCCTTACACTTACAGGATGGACTGTTTGTGGATCTCTGTGTCTTTCTGCCAGTCTTCCTTGTCTGAAAATCAGCATCAGTGTGTCTGTGTCTGAACCAGGTGGCTGTGTTTGAATCTGTGTCTGGGGTGACTGGCTGGGTTCACTCTATGTGGTTCTGTTGCTGGGTGGCTGTAAACGTTGGCTGTCAGAGCCACCAGTCTGTGGGTAAAAGGGGATTCCAGGGGGACACTGGCCCTGTGTGTCTTTTCCTCTGTATCTGTGGTGATTTGAATTTGGAGTGTCCCCTAAAGCCACCTACCTATGGGATAGTGTGTATTGTAGAGAGTTGGGGCCTGGATCGAAGGGGTGGATGCTTGGGGCTTGACCTAGCAGGGTGTGTGCTGGTTGTGCCCTTCCTCCCAGACTTGGCTCTGTTCTGCCATGCTGTGAGGATCTCAGTCTCCAGGGCATCAGCTCCTGCTCTGGCTCTAGCTGCAGTCCCACCATGTGATTCCACCATTTTCCAGCTGCCCAGCCATAAATGGACTACAACTCTCTGAAATTTGTAAGATAAAATAAACCTTTCCTCCCCAAAGTTGTGCATTCCAGGTATTGAGTCACAGAGAGGAAAAAGTAACTAAGACAACATCCCTGGGTGTGGGGCTGTCTCTGGTGGTGTCCTCCTGCCTTTCAGGGACTCCTGTCTCTGCCTGGTGTCCTAGTGTGACTGACTGGGCTCACTCTGCTTCCATGTAGGTATATGTGTGAGCATGTCTGAAGCTACATGTGTATCTGTGTGTGCTGGCACAGGACCTGTGGTACCACACCCTTCATGTGTCCCTGGGTTGGGTGGATGAGTCCTGACCTACCAGAAGGTCCTGGGTCTCTGCATGAGCACACCCACTCACTCTCTGGGTGTTTCTCTGTCTGTGACCAACTAGTGGTTAGATATTAAGGTCACACAGCCTTAAGGCAGAGCCCCAGCCCTTTTTACCCACTGTGGTCCTGGGAACTGAGCCTAGGGCCGTTACACTGAGCTACATCTGTAGTCCTTTTTATTATTTTTAAATTTTAAAGCAAGGTCTTGCTAAATCACTAAGTTGCCCAGGTTAGACTCAAACTTGAGACCCTCCTGAATCAGCTTCCCACAGACTGCATCCCTGAGCCACCTGCTGGGCCCAGTTCCTATTCCCTGGTGTGTGATAATGGACAAGCTACTGGGCCTTTCTTATCCTGTGATTTCCTTTCACCTGATTTAATTCTCTCACTAGGTGGTTATGAAAATTAGATAAGAAAAGAAGCAGGTCTGGTGGTATCATTCCAGCACTGCAGGAGACAGAGGCAGGAGGTGCACCAGTTCACGCTCAGCCTGGGAAATTTAGTAACTTGATAAGACGCTGCCTCAAAATAAAAAAAAAAAAATGGGGCTGGAGCGCTTGTCTAGTATTGTGGTTTGGATCCAGAATGTCCCTCCCAGGTATCCTGTACCTGGATGTTATGGATTGTCTGTGGAACCACGTGCTCCTGGGAGATTGGGGACTGGTCCAGAGTGATGGATTGCAGGTGTGTAGATTGGATTACAGGCATGTGATGGAGGCTTATCACACCTTCCACACCTGGATCCAGGAGGGGCCAGTCACTGGGATGGGACCTGGAAGCATATTCATGCTGCTACCTTCTTCTCGAACAAGAGGAGATTGGACTTGATGGGACTGGGCTTCCTGTCTGTGATGTTGTGAGGAGCTGCCCCCACCTCTGCCTCTGCCATGTACTTCCACTGCTGCTGGCCGTGGACTGTGACCTTCTGAAACTGTGAGCTAAAATAAACCTTTCCTCCCCTAAATTTATGGATGTCAGGTATTGAATCACAACAACAACAACAACAACAACAACAAAATAACCAAGACACCTAGGAATCACAAGGTCCTGAGTTTGATTCCCCAGCATCACATAATAGCTGGGCCTGTTATCCTAGCACTTAGGAGGCTGGGCAGGAGGATTGCTGTGAGTTTGAGGCCAGCCTGGATTACACAGTGAGTTCAAGATCAACCTAAAAGAGCAAGACCCTGTCTCAAAAAGATTAAAGAAAGGAAGAAAGAAAGAAAGAAAAATTTTAAAAAATGGGCTGAGGATGTAGCTCAGTATGAAAGCCTTAGATGAAAACTCTGGGTTTAATCTCTAGTACCACAAACATATACAAAAATCAAAAACAAAAATGTGGTCTGAGGATGCGCGTAGTGCAAAGGCCATGGGTTCTGTCCCCAGCCGAAGAAGAAAAAAAAAAGATGAAAAACTAGACATGGTGTACACAACACCTGTAATCCCAACTACAGAGAGAGAGAGAGGAAGAAGAAGAAAAGAGAAGAAAAAGAAAAAAGAAAGGAGAGAGTGCACTGTGAAAACACCAAAGCAACAGGGAGATGTCAAGGGTGCTGTGTGGCCCTACATGTGTGCAGCCCTGCAGAGGGCAGGGTGGAGGGCACTCACGTTGTCACCAGAGGGGTCGTCCTCGGTGCCTGCCTGGATGCCATAGGCCAGGAAACAGAGGATGGCCCCAATCCACAGCAGGATGGAGAAGCCCCCGAAGAGCTGACGACAGAACTTGACCCACTCTGGGGTGGTGGGCGGTGGTGTGAGTGCATTAGGCCCGTCCCGGGCCAGGATCTCCTGGGCTTTGCTGTGTGTCAGACCCTGGGGGAGAAACAGAACCCTCCCTGAGCAGCCCTCACATGGCAACCCACCAGACCCCAGCCCCTCTTCCCTCCGACCCCAGTTCCCTCCTCCCTACCAAGGGCCTAGCCCAGCACTCACCTGCACGCAGTCTGTGTTGTATTTCCGGCAGACCTCTTCCACTGACATCTTGTGCTCTGTCTGAGGGATGGGAGTTTGGGGGAGATGGTGAGATCAGGAGGCCAGCAAGGGTGGGGCTGGGCTGGAGGGCAACCTAGAGGTGGAACTTACCATAGCCACCTCCTTCTTGAGGTCATCCAGGTCGCGGCGCTCCTTGCCCTTGCTCTTCTTGGGCGAGCCCTTGTCATCTTTCTTGTCCTGCGAGGTGGCCACACGATAGCTGTCAGAGCCACCAGACTGCGGGCGAGAAGGGATTCCAGAGGGACACCGGCCCCGCGTGCCCCAGCTTTCATCCTGGCTGGTGTCTCTGCACCTCTGGGTGTGGCACCCTCCCCAGGGGTCTCTGTCTCTCGCTCTCAGGGCTTCTCTGTCTCTTCCCTGCATCCCTGGATTCTCTTAGAACCTGAGTCTCATCTCATCAGATTGACCCCACTGTCCCTGGTCCAAGTGTCTCTGACCTGTCCCTGAGGCCTCCTCTGGCTTCTGCCTGTCTCTCCTCATCCCTGTGGTCTCTCCTCTTCCATTTCTGTCTCTCGCTCTCACTGGGCCATCCAATATTCCTGTGCCTCAGCCTCCTGGGAGGTTTCTGTCTTCATTGCTCTCTCTCTCGTCTGTCTGTCCGTCCGTCTCTCTCTGTCTCCCCAGATCTGCTTCTTTGCTGTTTTGTCTCATTCTGTCTCTCTCTCTCCCATGTCTGTCTCTCCTGATCTCCCTCCCATCCCTGTGTTGCCTTTCACTCTTTCTAGATCTCCTAGGATCCTGTCTCTGTCTCTCCCTGATTCCTTTTTTTTTTCATACAGTCCAGGCTGGTTCCAAGCTCACTATGTAGCTCAAAATGGCCTCGAACTCATGGCAATCCTCCTGCCTCAGCCTCCTGAGTGCTAGGATCAGGGTCATGCTCCACCACGCCCAGCTGGTGTGGTTCTGTGTCTGCCTCTCAAGCTGTCTCCTTGATGATGACCTGTGTGCCTTTTCCCCCTGCCTCTGTCCTATTCCACTTTGTTATCTCTCCTGTCTCTCTCTCTCTTTCCCCATCTCCCACCACCCCTTGGTTTCTGTCCTTCCGCCTCCAGGCTTCCCTGTCTGTCACTTCCTATGTCTTCTCAGCCTGGCTCTCATTTCCTGAGCCTCTCTCCAACCCTCTGGATATCTTAAAAGACCCAGAAAATCTTGGCAGACCCCATAGTCCCAGCCAAAATGGACAGGAATGGGCATTCCAGATGTTGGTCACAGCTGGGACAAAGGTCCAGCTGGGGAGGCAGCCTGCTGTGCATAAGCAGCCAATTCTGAGGGCCTTGACGAACCATGTGGACCCTGGCTTCTCTCTTGGGGGCTGTGGGAACCACAAATTGTCTTTAAAAGGGGAAGAATACAGTCAGATCTCCGAAGATTTTTTTTTTTTTTTTTTTTTTTGAGACAAGGTCTAACTCAGTATTCCAGGCTGGTCCTAAACTCACTGTGTAGCCCAGGGTGGCCTTGAACTTACAGCAATCCTCCTGTCTCAGCCTCTTGAGTGATAGGATTACACGAATGTGTAATCCATACACAGTTTATGTGGTGCTGGGGAATTGAACTCAGGGCTCTGCGCTTGCTAAGCAAGCACTCTAACCACTTTGCTATTCCTCCAGCTCCTGATAGGGCTTTTGGATGTAGAAGAGCAAGACGTAGAATCTTTGGGCCCAGCTTGGAATGGATATGGTGTAAGGGAGGGACTGAACTCCTAGTACGGGGACCTGGGTAGACAAGGAGGGTAGTGTCCGATGCTGGCAAGAGGGTGGGCTGAGGCCAGGTGCTTGAGGAGGGCTGCTGACAGAGCCTGCGGGCCCAGGGCCAAGCTGGGATCCGAGGCTCAGCGCGGCTCAGCGCTAATCTCCTTATGACCTTGCAGAGGCCTGAGCTGCCTGCTGTCTGCCCCCAGACCCGAAGCTGAGTCCAGGCATGTATGAGGGGCTGCAGTTTGGAAGCTTAGGAGCCCCAAGGAGGGGTCCAGGAGGTGGGAGGAAGGCTTGGCCTCAGGCCAGCCCTGCAGCAGAACTGCGTCTCAGACATGGAGGCACAGAAGCTCGGAGGACAGTGTCTTGGAATCCACTGAGGCTTGGGGGACAAGCAGACCAATCCTCCAGTCTCACCCCTGTGCCAGGTGTTGGGGTCTCAACATCCTCAGATGGAGTAGAACACAGATGGAGAGGGGCAAGGACAAGTCATGAGGTCAAGGTGAAGGGAGCAAGGAGCCCAGAGTGGGGAGACGTGGGGATCTGGTAGGAGTGAACAGCGAAACTGTAAGGAAGGCTGGGGAGCAGTAGCAGGGGTCCCTAAGAGGGGGGGCTGGGCTTTAGGTTGAGGGAAAAGGGGCTAGGGCCTGAGCCTCTGCATCTGATGAAGAAAGGACCACAGCTTGGCTTCCTGGGTCTGAGAGAGGAGCTGGGGACCTGAACTCCAGCACCTGAGGGCCTGGACTCCTGGGTGTGAGAGGGTCAGGGCCTAGACCTTTGCACTGAGGGGCTGGATCCATGGGTGTGCGGGAAGAGCTGGGGACATGAACTGATGTGTCTGGGGGAGGAGATCAGGGGCCTGGACTTCCGGGCCTGAGGGAGAAGTGGCTGGGTCAATCAGGGCCCAGGCAGGGAAACCTTGGCCCCTGCTTGCCCTTGTCATGACCAGTCTCCTTTGGGGGTGGCTTCCATCTGTTGGAGTGGAGAGCTGAGGCTTTCCCGGGCAAAGCAGAAGGCCCAGATGGGTGCACTGCAGGGCGGGAGCACCTCTGAGAGTGGGGGACACGCCTGTCTCGCTGTAGCCCGCCTCTGCAGCTCCTCGCCATTTTATATTCTGCCGGCCTCCCTGAAGCCACACAGCTTGTGCAGCCTCTGCACTTTGCCTGGACCCCCACCTTTGGGTGCCTGTGGCCACTGTCTCCGAACAACTTCCCTGTGACCCCCCCTTCCCTCTGCTTTCTCTTCCCATCATTCAGGGTGACTCTGTTGTCTCTGGGTAAGAAACGGCTGTCCTTGTGTCTCTCCATCTTAGCCCAAGTTTTGCCTCTCAGTGTCTCTCCATGCCCCTTTTTATCTCTCTACCTGTCTCTAGGTCTCTTTGAGTGTTTCGCCCTCTCTATCCCTGCCATGTTTCTATGCGTCTCTGTCTCTCCCACGTCTAAACCATGTGCTTCCCCTCCTGTCCCCACTTCATTTCCTAAGGCCCCCTCCCCTTATTTTTCTAAGGAGTGCTGCCATCTCTCTTCTCATCCTCCCCTCCACTCCGCTTACCCGAAAACCACCACTGAGTCCTACCTCCTCCATTTCCCCGCCCTCCCCCACCCAATACTCCTCCCCACCCCCACCCCCAATCCACAGAGCTGCAGTCCCATCCCCCACCTCCATCCCTGGGCTCATCAGTCTTCATCCGCCATCTTTCTCCCCATCCCTCCTGTTCCTTTTATCGATCCCTGCCTTTCCGACCCTCTCTCTTCCTCTCACCTGTCCCAAGCCACCCACCTCCTTCCCAGACTCCCCCTACCCCCAGGCCCCGCCCCAGACACACAGGGAAGAATCCAGGGCTGCAGCAGGGGTCAGGTGGTCAGCCAGGGAAGGAGGCGGCATCTGCTGGAGAGACTCACAGACGGAGAAGGACACACGGACATGGAGACAAGGGCACAGCAGGCAGGCACGCTCCCCCACCACGCAGCCACCCTCGCACACCCTCAGCCATGCTCCTCCCAGCCCCCAGGTTAGCTTCCCTAGATTAGGGGCTACAGGCACACTGTGTGGTCTCAGGTGGGGCGCACTGCGTACTCCCCCCTCCCGTCCAGGCCTGGAAGGAGAAAGAGAGGTCATCTGTTGTCCATCCCAGAGCCTAGACCTACCCGTATTTGCCCAGGGGGCCAGGGGGGCTTCAGCAACCCACCCCAGACACACCTAGACTCTGTTGCAGACTTTCAGAGTGGTGTGGGGTCCCAGAGCACCCAGCAGCCCAGATCCTGGCGGAGCCACAAGTCACATGCGCACTCATGCAGCCGCACAACCGCACACATGCTTGCAGCCGCACAAGGTCAGGCGGAGATGCCAAGGGCCGTGGGCCCGCGCACACAAAGCCACGCCACCATGCGCCACAGACCCCCGCCACGCCGGCGGCTCCACAGAAGCCACCCAGCCACCAGCACAGGTCCCCGCGGACCCGGGGCGCGCGGGTCCTGCAGCCCCGGCCCCAGTGTCACCGGACTCCCCCCGGCGTCATATCGAGCGCCCCGCTGCTCCGGCACCTACCCCCATCTTGGCGGCTCCGCGGCTGAGGGGCGGGCGGGAGGGCGGGCGGTGGCCTCAGGGTGGGCTCGGGCGCGGGCTCGGGCTGGGGGCTCTGCGGCGCCCGCGCCTCGGTCGATCGCAGCGTGCGGCCGTCGTCCTGTCTGTCCCACCGCGCAGAGGCTGCGGCGGCCGACGCCTCCGCCTCCTCATATGCCCGCGCCCGCGGGGGGAGGCGGTGCCGGCCAATCAGGGGCGCCGCCGCTCTGACGGACGGCCCGCGTCCCCGCCCCCGGCACTGCAGCTGTTCCTCTCCCCGCCCGGTCTCCGCAAACCAGCGGCGCCGCGGAGACGCGAAAGCGGTGCGGGTGGTGGGGGGAGGGATCCCCAAGACCCCCGCAGCGGAGAGCCTGGCGACCCTCTCGCTGCAGCGTGGCGTGTCTGAGGAAGGGGCGCTGAAAAAAGGAAGTGGTGTGGAAATCCCCTCGATGCGAGGGTGAGCTCCAGGAGGGACCGCGCCGGGGGAGGCGGACATCGGGTGGGGGAAGCCCCAGCGAGCCGCCGCAGTGAGACGGGGCCCCGGCCGGAGCACCCTCCTCTGCAATGTGGTGGCGTGGGGGCGGGGCCTGGAACTGTCAGGAGGGCGCTGCAGGAGAGGAGGCTGGGGGAACCCAAGCATGGAAGACCCTGAAACGCAGAAGGGGTGCTGCAGAGAGGAAGGCGAGCTGAGACCCCTCACTGTGTGTGCCCTCCCCCGCAGGACTGAGCTACCCAATGAGACACGACCACACAGTGCACACAGGAGACACAACACACTGAAGCCACCCCAGGAGGCCCAGGAAATGCCCAGCGACGGTTATGTGCTGCCATCTATATCCATCTCACACGTGTCACTGAAGAACGTGGTCACATACCATCGCAAGGCAGCCTGTCCTCCCACATACCAACACTCATCACATCAGCAGAGATCCACTCTGCACAGCCGTCACATCGCAACCCAGTCACAATCAGTCATGAAGTACTGTATAGACCATGTACCTGCAGAGCACTACCGTTGCAGACCCACGCCAGACTCACCACCACAGCTGACTGTGAGTTGTGTGTGTGTGTGTGAGTGTGTGTGTGTGGTGCTGAGGATTGAACCCAGGGCCTTCACACTGAGCTGCGTCCCCGGCCCGTTTTCAGTTTCTGATTTTTGAGACAGAATCTTACTAAGTTGCCCAGTCGGGGCTTGAACTTGCAATCCTCCTGCCTCCGCCTCCCAAGGTATTGGGATGACAGTCCTGTACTACCAGGCCCAGCTTCCCACTTGACCTTGCACCATGTCACATAGGTCACACCCTGCGGATATCCGAGGAATTAATATATCCTCCACTCAGCCCTGTCACACAAGCCCAGGCCTCACACTGCTTCTGGGATACAAAAGCTTGGGTAGACACTGTTGTGGGATAACACAACATCACACGCATTCCTGCCAACTCTGGTTCCCAGTGTAACCGGGCCCGAGCAAAGAGCCACCATGCAAAACGCCTTCCTCACCACTGTGAATGACAGACAACAAGGTGCACACACACACACAACACAATTCACAGAACTAAGTCACATGACGCCATCCCACATGCCTCTCGCATATCACTTATTGCGACACTATCACATACACCTTCCCAATACACCTCGACGACCCCACTCACAGCCTCAGCACCATCACAGTAAGGGCACGCCCCCACACAGACACAGCCAGCACTCACACCCCAGGCTTGCCACAAGTATTTGCCCATCAGTTACCCTACTGGAGCCTGAGGAGTCAGGGCCCCCCTCCCCACCCCCGCATCACCCTGCTTCATGAAGAACAACCCAAACATCCCCTGGGATGGTAAAGCGGGGTGGGGGGAGGGAGGGAGAGAAGGCCTGAGCTTGTGGCTTTCTCAGAATGGGGTACCCCTCCCATCTATGGGCGGGGAGGTAGGAGGAACATGGGCAAGGAACTGAGACTGAGTATGTGGGCCTGGGAAGGTGAAGGCTAAGCATCTGGACAAGAACATGTGTCAAAGGTGGCAGGCAAGAATGAGAGACAAAGAATCAGAGCCTCGGAGAGATGGACAGATGGACGTAAACAGCAAGAGATAGATCAGATTGAAAGGAGGCAAGATTTCTCTCCCTGAGCCTCATCTCAATCCTGTTCCCTGACCTGTCCCCATCCCTCCTGCTGTCCCTTGTTGCCATGGTAATAGGGAGGCTGACTCTGCAGCAAAGGAGGCTGGGCCTGCAGGCCAGATTGTTGCCATGGAGACTAGGAAAGGGGAGGTGCCACATTCTTTAACCCAGGTGCCTCACCAGATACCCCTCTCCCAGCTCTGCCCTCTTCTCCAGAGACACAGAGAGCTTGTCAACATTCATCGTTTCCTCTCCTGACACTGTGGTCTGGAGATCCAACCCCGAGCCTGGAGAACGGGACAGGGCAGCCAGAGAAGGCTGAGGAGGTCGGGGAGATCTGGGTCCTAGCAGATGTTCATGCACCCTTCGTGTTCTCCAGCTGGGCTGGGGGAAGACTGGGCCCCTCACATCCCACTCCAGCGACAGGCTCAGGTCTCCCTCCTGCACCCCCTCTGAAGACGTGAGTCTGACTCGACTGATGACTGTGCATCGTGCTCCCGGTCCGGGATTCTGCGGAAGTAGGAGGGAGGAAAGACTTAGGAAGGTCACGGGAATGGAGGAGGACAGGGGAGCTTAGTGTGAGGACGGGAAGGAGAGACGTAAGAGGAAAACCGCACAGCCCAGAGCCAGAGAGAGACAACACCGGACAGACTGAAAAAAGGGAGAGATCGCAAAGTCAAAGATGAGAAAACAGAGAGACAGCAACAGAAGTACTCGCTGAAGGTGACAGAAATCCACTGCCACTTAGAAAGCCAAGCAGAGACGGGTTTGGCACGCTGGGGAGACTCAGTTAAAGATGAGAGCGTAAGCTTGGTGGGGAAGAGGACCCAGGCATGGGGAGACCAAAGAGGAGATCAGCCTAGGAGTGTTGGAACAGAGGGGGGTGACCGCAGAAACATCTGTAAGCATTTTCTAGTCACCTCGCCAGAGCTAGCCCAAGGGCAGGAGGCTGATTAGCGTCTGAGAGATGCTGGCGCTGGCCATGAAGGACGAGCACACAGCAAGTGTCTGAGAGGGAAGGGGCCAGGTGGGGACATCGTGTGGGGCGGCCCAGCGTGGGGGTGCTGTGTGCCGAGAGGAGGGGGGTCTCTGGGCATGTGGCCTTCCTGCCCCAGGAAAACGGAAGGCAAGCCAAGCCGACCCGGAGTGGAGGGCCGACGCCCCCCTGCGCCATGCTGGCGGCCGGTGCTGAACGGACAGCTCCCCGGCTCCCGCGGCGGCCTCGGCCTCCGCCCTGTCCCGCCGCCCTCGGTCGCGTTCCCCGTTACTCCGATCCCCTCCCGTCTTCCGTTCAGTTCCCTACGGCTTTTCGTCTCTCGCCACAACTATCCGCGTTCCCTACACTTCCGGCTTCGTCTCTCCCTCGGTCTCGGCCCCTCTCCCAACCCCACGTCCCTCACCGTCTCTCCTTCCTGCCTCTCCTCTCCTCCTAACCCTCTGCCTCTCCCCTCTCGGCTCGGCCTCATTTTGGCTCTCGCTGTGTGACCTTCGCTCGTCCTTTCTCAGCTGCAGTTTCCACAGAAACCTGCGGGGCGGTGGAAGGCGGGGACAGACAGCAGACCCCACCTTTCTCCCCGCACCGCCGCCCCTTGGCGCTGTGGGATTCCTCGCTTCCCTGGGGGTGGGGGGGAGGGAGCGGAGGCCCGTGCGCTGCGGGAACACGGGGTCACTGTCACGGGAGAAGACCTCGCGGACGTGCGCACACACTCCCGACCACGAAGCCGCCGGATCGCCCAGACCCCCCGCACCTGTTCTTCACCAGGGGCGCCGCTCCGGGCCTCGGAAAGTCAGTTGCCCACCCCGCACCTCACCTGGGTCTCGTCTTGCTAAGCCTCTGGCCTTCCTGCCTCCCCGAATCTCGGCATTTCCCCTTCTGTCTCAGCCTCCCTCTGTCCTGAGAGGTCAGGGGCGAGGCGCCAGCTGCAGGGACCCGGGCTGCCCGGCTGGCCGCGGGAGGGCCTGAGCGGGGGAGTGTGGGGCCCATCGAAGCTGCGCTTGCAGGCCGACTGGCACGGTCCGAGCCTCCACTGTCCTCCCGCCGCCAGGAAATGAGACCCGGGGACCCCAGTTTTGGGGTTTTGTTCTTTTTTTATTCCAACAGGGACTGAGATGTGGCGGGGGAGGGATGGGGCCCAACTGACCCCTTCCCTGGGGGGTGTCTCATAGAAATTCCGAGGTTTCTCCCCCAAAAAAAGAGAGAGAGAGAAGAGCAGAGGGGCGCCAAGGGACGCGCACCTGTCCGGAGGCCCTCCCCACCTCCAGAAGTGTGAAGGTCCGCGTCTAGTCTTGGGGCGCCTGAGCAGTCCCCGATGCTGGCCTCTCCGCTAGAGGACCGGCCCCCGAAGTCCCGGCCCCCGAGTCCTGCGCGCCTGCGCTCCCTGCGCTCCCTCGTGAGTCCACCCGGGGGCGCAGGCCGGCTCCAGAGTCGGGCCCCGGACTTCGTTGGGGGCCGAAGGCCAAGTCGCGGCGTCTGGGAGCGCCGGGCCTCAAGTCCTGCCCCCCGCTCGCCAGGAAAGTGGCGGCGGCCCCAGTCCCGCGGTCAGTCGTGCTCGGCTAGCTCGCGGGGGCCGGCGGGGCCGGGCCGCGGCCGGGGCGGACTGGTGGCCTCAGCGGGGGTGCTCATGCCGCGCTGGGGTGCGGCGCTCCCCGAGGCTCGCAGCGCCTGGATGCGCCGACACTCCTGGCACACGCGCACGTGCGTGCAGGGCGTGGGCGCGAGGGGCCGGGGCGCCCCGGGTGGCCCCGGGTCGTCCAGGAGGCGCTGCGGGCCCCCGTGCGCGCCGCCCGCGTCCCCGCCCGCGCCGGCCGAGTAAAGCTTGCCATTGCTGAGCCGCATCTCGCGGACGGCGCGCAGCGACAGCAGGGCCCGGCTCGGGCCTCCAGGGCGCCGGCGCCGGCGGGACCGCGACGTCTTGCGGCAGGACACGGCGTGGCGCAGCTCCTGCAGCATCTCCTGACACACCGACACCTGCGGGCGGCGCGGGCGGTCACCGGGGGCGCGCTCCTCCGCGTCCGCTCGCAGCCCCCCTCTTCCGTCCCCCACGCCTTACCCACCCAGCCCCTTTTCACACGCTCTCCTCCACCCTGCCCCCCCCCTTCTCTCGCCGGTGTTCTGTCCGGCCCTACCACTTCTCTCCTGTCTCCCTTCTTCCTTTGATTTGTCCTTGCACCTGCCCTTGACCCCCCAGTGCACCTGTCACTCCCCTTATCTTCTCGTGAGAATTCCTGACTGCCCCAGGGCCTTCCCGGAGGCAGATTACCGAGGGCCCTATGCTTGCTTGATGTGATCCTGGACACTGGGGGCCCAGCACAGAACAGAGCAGAGCCCCCAGCATGGTGGTTATAGCAAGTGTACAAAAACAAAAAAATAAGACTTCAGTGTATGAAGTATGCCGGATGGTGGATGGTGACCAAGGCTTTGGAGGAAATTAATCAGGGAAGACGAGTCGACGTGCAAAGGGGAGTCGTGCTGAATTTTGAGACAGAACAGTTGAGAAAAATCTCACAGAGAGGAGGTCCTCTGCGCTAGGACTGGGCGAGCACCACGGAGACCCGAAGAGGACAGCATGCTGGGCAGATGCAGAGCATGGCAGAGGTGTCCACGTGGGAGCAGCCTGGCAGTGGGAGCTGCCAGGGTGGGCGGAGTGGGAAGTGCAAGGGGAGAGTGGGAGGATGATACAAGGTCAGAGGAGCAAGGGCGGCTGGGTAAAGACAGGCTGCAGGGAGGCCAAGACAAGAGGAGGAAGCCGGCTGAAGAGGCTGCTATAATAACCCACACAGGAGGCCAGGGTGGCGGCTGGACTCTGGGTATACTGTGAAGGTGGAACCAAGAATTGATAAGATACCAAGAAAAAGAGGAAAAGGGTGAGGGGTGACTCCACATACTTTGGTCTGAACCTAGTGGGTGGGTAGGACCCTGCTGCTGGGCACATAACATTATGTATGTATTATCAGACTCCATATGATGATTCAGGTATGGAGCTGAGTTCACAAACTCTGGGCTCAGGGGAGATATATGCTTGGTGGTCATTGTAGGCACACTCTAAGATCCACCCCTTGGTAGCCACACCCTCACATGATCCCCTTTGATGTTGTATCAGAGTGGATCCATGTGATCGACAAGAAATACGGCTCTGTTGTCTGACATTTTCACGCCTGCCTTATTCTGTAGTTTGGATTCCTTGCTTTCGGAGGTTTCACCTACCGTGGCCTGAGGACACTCAGCAGCCCTAAGGAGAGATATTAGTTGGAGTAACTAAGGCCTCCTGCTTTTGGGTAATTTGTTATTATGATATTTTGACACCTTAAAAATCTTGCAGGTTGAGCACGACCTGGTGGCACAGGCCTATATTCCGAGTACTTCAGGAGGCTAAGGAAGGAGGATCTCAAGTTTGGGCCCAGCCTAAATAACTTAGTGACTTAGCAAGACCTTGTTTCAAAATTAAAACCAAGAAGTGGGCTGGGGATGTAGCTCAGTGGTAGGTAAGCACGAGGCCCTACGTTTAATACGCAGCACTGCCTCCATCCCAAGAAATACTGCAGCCTGGGAAGACTACCCCTTCTAGAACTAACCTCATCTTAGCAAAGAGCTTGGCCACTTTTCATATACAAACCAAATAATATTGGGTCTATACTTTCCAGGCCCCCTTTACTCAATTTCACATGCCACCAATATTTCTCTGCTCTAAATCAACCTAAGCTATTTGTAAGACAACTAAGAACAGTTCTATAGTCCAGATCTTATTGAATGTTGGCTAACTAGTCTACCTTACCTTTCCCAGAAAACCCTAACCAAGGGTGTGGCTTGGCCTTGTTCCTCCCTTTTGCTTCTGCCTCCTGGTGTTTTCCCTGTGGCCCTATGTGGTATTCTGCCCTCATCTCAGGGAACATAAGAATCTCTTTCCAATGGCACTGACCTCTCTGTGTCATAAGTTACTCACCTGCATAAATTAAAATCATATGGGTACATTTGAGATCATGTGCCATCTTGGAAGTGGACCCTGCAGCCCCAGTGGAGCCTTTTAGACCATAACAACCCTGTGTGTGACCTCATCAACCACCCAACCAAGCTGCTCCTGGTTCCTGATCTCAGAGACTGAGCTGGTAGAAATCTGCTCTTGTAGGCTACTCAGGTAATTTGTTACATCAGCAATGAGTAACTAATGTAGAAGTCATCAGGCCACAGATGGACTTAAAAACCATTCAAGGAAGGAATAAGACAGGCAAGATAAGGTCTCTGAAGACAAAGCCCTAGGCTGGGAAGAAAGAAGGATTCAACAAAGGAGACTGGGAAGGAGTGGCCAGAGGGCAAGCAGAGAGGGAAGGGTGTTAAAAAGAGAGTGTGATTGGTGCTGAGGTCTGCTGCCTCTCACAGAGATGAAACCTCAGGCCGGGGCACTGGAATTAGACATGGAGGTTGCTGATGACAAGACCCAGGGCAAGGGAACAGAAGCTGGGCTGCAGCAGGCCCAAGAGTGAATGAGAACCGGGCGTCGTGGTTGAGTGCCCATATTCTCAGCACTTTCCAGGGAAGCAGAGGTAGGAGGATCATGAGTTTGGGGCCAGCCCGGGCTACAAAGGTAGTTTGCAACTAGCCTGTACCAGAAGACCCTGTCTCAAAAAAAGAAAAAAAAAAAAAAAGTGAACTGGAAAGAGCTGGGAGACACAAGTCTTTGGAAGCTACAGAGAGATCAGGCGAAACAGTTGAAAGAAAGAGTGGGCTCCAGAGAGGGCTTCTGTAAGGCAGGAAGAACAGCAACACATTTGTACGCGGAAGGCCCAGTTCAATAAACACAAGGGGCAGGTGGTGATGCAGGAAAGCAGGAGAAAATTGCTGGAGGGACGTTCTGGGGAAGACAATGGGGCTCATTTGGCCACAGGTAGAGCTGCCTCAAGCCTGTGTTCTCAGGCCTCTGCTTCCCCTCTTCTCGCTCCGCTACCTCTGTGGCACCCTGCAAACTCCTTTCTGCCCCTCCCTCAGCTAGATTCCCCACACTGCTTCCCGGGCTCTCATCTCAGTGCTTTCTCACAGCCTGGACTCCCACTTTCCTGGGACCTTACTCACCCAGGCCCTTCCTCCCCTCCTGCATGCCTCCTTCTAGTTCACCAGGTCCCTGTCACTCACCAGTTTTGGCTTCCAATGCTGCACACTTCAAATGCCTCTGCCCTGGGCTTCCCTTCGGCCTACCTCCACCCTTCACCAACCTTACCTCCTCAGACTCTGCTGACCTCCGCGTGGACCAGATGAACTCCATGACCGCCACAAAGACGGCAATGATGAGGCCACAGATGAGCACAACAAAAATGCCACCAATGTTCTCCATGCCCAAACCTGGGGTCGGGGGGAGCCACAGGGTCAGGGCTGAGTGACATGGGAGCCAGGAAGGGCTCTTTGGGAAGGGCATGCCGCATGAGGTGAGGGGGGGCTGACCTTTAGCTCGATGGTCCTCCTCCTTGGGGCACCGGCCCCCCTCCCACCACTTGCGCTTTAGGATCTCCAGCCGGTTGTTCTCCTGGAGCTGCAGGATGGCCAACGTGATCTCATCCCGGAAAGGGGAACCTGGGCCAGGCACACAATGGAGGTTGTTCATTGTGGTGTTGGAACTCAGGCACTTCTCTTAACATTCCTTCCCTGACCCGTGCCACATGCTCAAGGTCTTCTCTGTGTCCTCTCCCTACCCCTACCTACCCTATTCTTGACACAGCAGACAAAGAGGCAGTTCTAGGTGCAGTCATATCTCCAGTGGCTTCCCATTGCTAATAGATCAAGGTCCTTCCTACAGCCTACAAAGCCTGCATGTGCAGGCCTCACACAGCCCCTACATGGGGTTCTGCAAGCAGAGATATAGGTGCATGGGAATGATTAATGTTCATCAGGCACCTATCATGTATGTGCCAGGTGTTGGGTGTACAGAAATTAATTCAGGGCTCACGGTGACTCAATGAGGAAGACACTGCTACCTGAGGCAGATATTTCTGAATGAGAAGGTAATTCTCTTGCCTAAAGTCATGCACTGAGTCAGGGAGGAAAGAGGGGGTGATTTGCTACACAGTTACAGATAACTAATGCAGATATCATCAGAATATAAATGATTTTTGAAGCCTAAATGCTCAAAATTGGAGACAAAGTGGTGGTGGATTTTTAGCACTGAGTCCTAGAAGCAGGTCCTAAAGAATAAGTAGGCATGCCCAAGTCTCCTGAAAGATCCTTTTTCCTTCCTTTTTTTTCTCCCTCCCTTTCTTCTTTCCTTTTCTCTTATTCATCCACTCAGCATTTTTGAGCACCTGCCCTGAGCCAAGACATAGGCTTGATGCAAAGTATACAAAATAAATAAAACTAGGTTCTCACTCCCAAGGGGCCCTTGGGCCAATGGAGGAAGACAACAAAGGTCATGGCCCACAGTTACTGAATTATACATGCAAAGTTTCACTGGATTCTCCCAAAAACCTTGCAAGGCTGGAACTGAATGCTCCTAGGTCTGTTTTTGAAATTTGAAAGTTTGGAGGCTTAAGATGCTGATGACACCTGTTCAAGACCACAGAGGTAGGAAGCCACCAACAATACACCAGCCGGCCTCACGGAGGGCCTAATCCAGCCCTGAGCTTGTTCACACCTTAGCTATGGACGCAAAAGGGCCCCATGTTCCACACTGCCCTGCGGCCATACCCAGCGGCATGCCAATGCCGTAGCCCTTGGTGTCGAGGAGGCCCCCGATCTGGGTGAGGTTACAGTTGAGGCGCCGGTGGTACTCGTTCATGGTGGACTCGAGCAGGAAGGCATAGCGGGAGTTGAGGACACGGGCGATGCCCTCCTCTGTGCTCTTGACGAACACACTGGGCTGCTTCGACTGCATGTAATTCCACATGCGCTGGTACGTCTGGTACCGCGAATTCTGGGCAGAGGGAGCAGGAGGGAAAGACAAATGAAGGTCTCTCCACTTGCTCTTCCCTGAGCCTTTTCCTCTGCCCTCTGGGAATGAGCCGGGAGGAAAGGGAAGGGGAGGGGAGGAGACACAAAGGGGTGAAGGAAGAGGAGCAACCAGAGACAAACTACCCAAGGCAGGTCTAGGTCACCCCCACATATTCTACCCACTCACCCCAATCCATAGCCCCTCACAGGTTCAGCAGCCCCCCCGCCTACTCCACCAGGGAGGCCCAAGGGTTTACTACTCTTCTCAGAACCCTCTCCCCTAACTTTCTAGCAAAGTGGTGGCTACCTCCAAATCGCTAGTCTACACCAACCCAGCCCAGAGAGAACTTCCAGCTCTAAATGGTCACCTGTTCTTCTCCCCCAGCCAAGTGCAGAGTCCAGTCTAAGTGGCCACCCTCACCTTTGAGGGCTCTGAGTCTGACCCTGGCCTGGCTTTTTTCCCCTCCCTTTTCTTCTCACCATTCCCTTCACCCTATAGGGCCCATCCTCCTTACTGCTGGCTCCTGGTCTCAGGCCCAGCCCTTCAGCAGCCTCTTTGATCTCACTTGTCCTGTACCACTCATTCTACATGTGGTCTCTTATCTGCCTTCTTGTGCCTGTCTCTCAGTTGAAAGTCCAGGTCCCCAGCCAGAGAGTAGTGCTCCCCATGAGTACTCCCCAGCCTCCCTGACCGTCACTAACCATCAGGCACTAACTGTGGAGGCCCTATCCAGCCCTGCCTGGAGCTGGTGTGCATGACATGGATCCCAACACCAACGCCCTACCTGGAAGAAGGTCATGGTGGAGCCAGCATGGATGGTGCCATACTCAATGTTGGTCTGATCTGCCAGGTCATCAGCTGACTCCACGGGCACCTCCATGCGCTGCACGGTGAGGAAGGCAGCCAGGTTGGCCGTGTAGGAGGAGATGATGATCAAGGTGAAGGCCCACCTAAGGGAGGGAGGGGTGAGCTACAGGCTGGTGCTGTCCCTGTCACTTAGACCATGACCACATGCCCAGTTAGTGCTGCCACTCTCTCCCACAGTGACTTAGTCACTCAAAAGGAACGTAGAGGACAGACTGGGGGTGTGGACTCTGGAGCTAGATTCCCTGGATTAAATATTGCTCCCAGAGACTTCCACTTCCAGATATAAGAGTAAAATGGTCTGGAAATACCCTCCTACCAACAAAAGCTAGAAGACTGAACAGAATAAAGGATCTATCTATCAATCATCTATCTATTTTTGTGGTATGGAGGATTGAGCCTAACGCCTTCACACTCAGCTACATCTCCAGTTCTTTTTTATTTTTTATTTTGACATAGGGTCTTGCCAAGCCACTAAGTTGCCAAGGTTGGGCTCAAACTTGCCATCCTTCTGCTTCAGCTTCCCAGAGTGCTGGGATTACAGGTTTGCACCACCAAGACCAGAGGAACTATGTAAAAACAATGAACAATAGGCATTGTGGGACTCTAATCCCCAAGAAAAGTGAAAAGTGAGCCTTATCACTGTCCAGGCTGCCCTGATGGATTTAACTTACAGATTGTAGCACTGGAAGGGAAACCTAAGAGCACCTCAATCCTGCAAAGTTTTGAGATGGAGACCTGAGGTCGCTGGAGAGGGGACGAAACGCCTGGAATCTGGGACAGAGTCCTCAGGAGGGCCCTGCACAGAGAGGGAGGGTTCTAGAAACCTAAGATCTCCTTGTGTCATTAGCAAAATATAAATCTGTGAGTGGCGCAAGGTGAAACTCCATGGAGCCACACAAGAAAAACTTCCAAGAGAAGAATAATTCCCAGCCCTACATGAACCCTGAGCAGCGTCTCAGCTCCCCCAGCCAGAGTGGAGACCTCACTGGACACAGGAGATACTCAATCGAGAAGCACAAGTGTGACATACTGGAAATAGGGTTACGCGGGGCCTCAAGTCAAGGTCACATTATATTTGCCACAAAAGAACTTAAAATGAGGTGTGGGAGGATTGAAATAATTCACAAGTCACTTCCAGAAAAAAAAAAAAAAGTTCAAGGCACTTGTAATGTTTCTGTTTGTCTTTGTGGTGCCAGGCATGGACTCCACCACTCAGCTATATCCCCACACAGAGGCCTAAGGCTCTTTGAAGAAGTACATTCCAGAATGTAAAATTCACAGAGCCTGTCATCTAATTAAAAAATGACTAGATAAACAAAGGTGCAGAAAAATGTGACCCACAATCAAGAGAGAAGTCACTCAATTGAAACAGACCCAGAGTTAACAGAGATGGTGGTAAAGTTACACAAAGATGTTAAAAACTATTTTGAATAGATTCAGAATGCTTAGGATATAAAGAAAAACGTGGACATAATGAAGAGAAAAACGAAAGATATTAAAAAAAAGAAAGAAACTTTTTGTCCTGTTTGTTTTTGAGATAAGGTCTTGCTCTGCATTCCAGGCTGGTTCTGAACTCACTATGTACCCCAGGCTGGCTCCTAACATACGGCGATCCTTCTGCCTCAGCGTTTTGAGTGCTGTGATTATAGGCATGGCACCACCACATCCAGCTTATGTGGTGCTGGGGAATTGAACCCAAGGCCTTATGCTTTCTAGGCAATTGCTTTAACCACTGAGCTATGCCCCAGCCCATGAAGGGAACTTGTAGAAATGAAATACACAATACTGGACCAGAAAATTTTATAGCATAGGATTGTACAGATTAAATGCTGCAGCAGAAAAGATCAGGGAAATTGAAGACAGCAACAACAGAGTCCACACAGTATGAAGCAAAATGAGAGCAAAAAAGGACTGAAGAGGAGCAGAGAGCCTCAGGCCTGAGGTACAGAAGCAAGTGGCCTTACATATGGGACCAAAGTCCCAGAAAGATAGGAATGCGTAGCACAAAAAGTGTATGAGAAAATAATGGCCAAAAATTTCAAAATTGATAAAACTATAATCCTACAGATCTGAGAATCTCATTAAAACCCATGTTGAATAAATACAGGTATACACCAAACACACTGAGGCCTTTATAATGAATTATTGAAAACAAGCAATAAAGAGAAAGGCTTAAAAGCCCTCTAGATGGAAGGAGGCATATTTCTCATAGAAAAGCAAAGATAGGGCTGGAGGAATGGCTTAGTGGTTAAAGTGCTTGCCTAGTAAGGGCTAAGTACCTGAGTTTGATTCCTCAGCACCACATAAGCCAGGTGTAGTAGTGCACATCTATAATCCCAGCACTTGGAAGGATGAGACAGGAGGATTGCTGTGAGACCAAGGCCAGCCTGGGCTCCACAGAGAGTTCAGGACCAGCTACAGAGTAAGACCTTGTCTCAAAAAAAAAAAAAAAAAAAGCCAAGATAAAAGTGACAACAGAGACCATCAGAACATGCAAGCAGGAAGTGCAACAATGTGCTGAAAGAAAAACCAAAATAAAGTAAGGCACAGCTGGATGTGGAGGCACACACCTGCAATCCCACCACTCTGGGAAGCTAAGATAGGAGGATCACAAGTTCAAGTACTACCTGCACAACTTGTAAGACCCTGTCTCAAAATTAAAAAAAAAATTAAAAAGTAGCTGGATAACAGGTGCATGCCACCATGTCCTGCCAGTGAAAATATTTTTTCAGAGAAATTCTGGGACAATTAATTGCCAGCAGACCTTCATTTCCAGAAATGTTAAAAGAAGTTTTTCCAGGGGAAAATAATAGTAGGTAGGACAGTGGATGTATGAGAAGGAATGAAGAATACCAGGAATGGCAGATATGCAGGAAAATATATAAGACTTTCCATTTACAAAAAAATCCTTCCTTCTCCCCATCCTCCCTTTTTTGTGGAGCTAGAGATCAAAGCCAGGCCTTCTGCATGTCAGGCAGGCACTTTACCACTAGGCAGCCTCTTATCCCTAAAATTTTCTTTGAAAGACATTTACTATTCAAAACAAACCCACATGCGCATAAACTTTATATAGTGTGGGGTTCATAAGATAGGCAAAAGTAATGCCAATAAAAACTCAACACATGGAAGAACTGGATGGATACACACTATTGAAAGGGTTTTACATCTTATGCATAGTGATATAATGTTACTTCAAAGTATTTCGTAATAAATTAAAAATATATATTAAGCAGGACATGGGGACACATGCCTGTAATTCCATGCTCTGGGAGGCTGAAGCAGGAGGATCACAAGTTCAAGGCCAGCTTGGGCAACACAGTGAGACTCTGTCTCAAAATAAAGAATAAAAAGGGCTGGGGATGTAGCTCAGTGCATAGGCACTGGGTTCAATCCCTAGGACTGAAGAATAATAATAATAATAAAAGATGAACTGGGGCTGGAGGAATAGCTCAGCAGTTAAAGCGCTTGTCTAGCAAGCACTAAATCATGTGCTAAGTACGCGAGTTCGATTCCCCAGCACCACATAAGCCAGGCGTGGTGGCACATGCCCATTAATCGAGACAGTGTCTCAAAAAAAAAAAAAAAGATGAATAGTGTGTGAGTGTGTGTGGTACTGTTCTGTTTTTGTTTTTGAGACAGGGTCTTGCTCAGTAGTCCAGGCTCCTCTGGAACTCATTACATAGCCCAGGTGGGCCTCGAACTAATGGCAATCCTCCCGCCTCACCTTCCTAAGTGCTGGGATTACAGGTGTACACCACCATGCCCTGCTTATGTAGTGCTGAGGAATCAAACCTATGGCCTTGCACTTGCCAGGCAAGCGCTTTAACTGCTGAGCTATGTCCCCATTCCCAAGATGGATATCATAAACCCAAAGCAACTACTAAAAAAAAAAAAAAACAAACAAAAAAGTAGAGTAAGCTAACAAGTCAACAGTCGATACAAAAGGAATCCTGAAAGACTTGAGCTGGGTATCTAGCTCAGTGGTAAAGCACTTGCTTAGCATGGAGCACCCCTGCGTTCTATCCTCAGTGTAGGGTGGGGAGAAAAACACATAAGCATCCTAAACATTTATGCACCTAACCACAGAGCTTCAAAATTCACGAAGCAAAAACAGAACTGAAAAAAAAGAGACATAATTTGCCTGCTACAGGTGGAGACTTCAACACTCCTCTCTCAAGTGTCAACAGAGAACATAGACAGAAAATCGGCTAAGAAGACTAGCATAACTCTATCAGGTGGTTGGCCCTCACTGGCATGTATAGGCCACTACACCCACCAAAAGCAGAATCCACATCCAGATCAAAGAACAGCTACCAGGACAGACCATATGCTGAGCCACAAGACAAGTCTAAATTTAAAAGGATTAGAGTCCTACAGAGAATGTTCTCTGACGACAATGGAACTAAATTAGAAATCAATAATAGAAAGATCTTTGGAAAATCCCCAAATCCCGGCTCAACTTCTGTCTAACTGTATGACCTTGGAACTGAGTCTTACTTTCCTCACCTGTGAAGTAAGTACAGTCGCAGGCCCTTCCCCTCAGGGTTTTCTGAAGAGCAAGTCAGTCTGGCCCACTGAATACGGTATGCAGGTGTCTGCTCTTATTGTCCTGGTGACACAAGACTGACTTGAAAGAAGAGGCACCACAGGCCTGCAGGCAGGACCCCAGGGCAGCACCGGACTTAATCCTGGCCCCCTCTGTCTCCCCTCCAGGTAGGTAAGAAGGGCTGGGATCTCTGCAGAGCACAGAGACCTGAAAGGCCTGAAGGTCAGAGGAGGGGCTGAGAGGGCCTCCCAGGCCTCCACTCCATGCCAGGCAGATAATAAGAAACAAGCTGGCCTCTGCCAAGCACTGTGCTAGGCACTGGGATTGGGGCGCAGTGGGAACTTAACAGGGATGACAATCATACACTCATAGCCTGCTGTAAAACAAAACCCACCACACAAGATCCAGGAAATGATACGACCTGTTCAGAAATAGTCTCTCCAGATCCACCTCATGGCTCAATGTTGTCGTTCACTCAAAACCAAATTATCCTGGTACAGTGCCTGGTGCATACCAGATAGCATGCCAGTCCTTGAGGACACAACCTGGCCTACTGGAGTAGCGCCACTCACTGGGACAGAAGAAGGACCAGACCTATAATACTAGTATTTTGGGAGGCTGAGGCAGGAGGGTTGCAACTTCCGGCCAAGCCTGGGCAACTTGGCTACTTAGTGAAACCCTGTCTCAACAGAACAAAACCAAAAAAACAATGAACTAAAAATGGGCTGGTGATGCAGCTCAGGGTGAAGGCCTTGAGTTGGATCCTCAGGATACAAAGAAAAAAAGAATGAAAGAAAGAAATGAAGGAAGGCAGAGAGGAAGGTAGGGAGGGAGGGAGGGAGGGAGAGAAAAGAAAAAAGTTGTTCATAGCTGGGCCTGGTGGTGCAGGCCTGTAATCCCAGCACTCTTGGGAGGCTGATGCAGGATGATTGTGATTTCAAGTCCAGCCAGGGCAGGTTGGGGACTTAGCGAAACCTTATCTCAAAATCAAATCTAAGTGCTGGAGGAATGGCACAGCAGTTACAGCACTTTCCTTGTAAGCTCAAGGCCCTGAGTTTGACTATCCAGCACCACATAAAGCTTGTCCTGATGGTGCACACCTATAATCCCAGCACTGGGAAGGCTGCAGCAGGAGGATTGCCATGAGTCCAAGGCCAGCCTGGGCTATACAGTGAGTTCAGGACCAGCCTGGGCTACAGAGCGAGACCCTGTCTCAAAAAAATAAATCAAAACAAAAAACTGGGCTAGAGACACAGCTTAGTAAGAAGCCCTTGGGTTGGATCTCCAGTACTGAGGGGGAAAAAAGTAGGGAGTAACACAGATGAAGATTCAGATTCAAAAGCCAAAATGTGAGTGCTGTTTCAGACGGTGAGTTTGGAGGTGCCTGCCAGGCACCCGGAAGGAACAGCCTGAGCTGGCTGGACACACGGAGGGGTGAAGATGAGCACTCTTAGTGTTAGCACATGGACAGCATGAGGGATGGGAGTGGGAGATGGCTCCTGACGGGGTGTACAGCGTGGAGGTCTTTGGTGGGTGTGCAAGGAACACGGATGAGGAGGGTGTCCGGCAAAGTGTGGAGACTGCTGGTCAAGATAGCTCCACAGGTGGGCAGGTATCTGACACTGCATGGCTCAGTCTGAACAACAGAGGCAATCCAGTGCGTGGTTATAAAAGCATAATTTCTCAGTACAAGAAAACACATATTTTTTGCATAGTTTACAGCTTAAACCCATAACTCCAGAAACACATCTGTGGTTCAAACTGAGATGACATTTTGTGTGAAACTTTGCCAAGAACCATTCCTCATTTTGGGAAGTCACATCTCGGACACCAACTCCTCTTTTATTTAAGTTACCAAGTCGAAAGTTCGGCTAGCGTCTTTCATAAGTTGTCATATTCACAGTCACTCACATCTGTACAAACATATGCATTTGTCAACTATTTCCAATTTGTCAAAAATTCTAAATGACCTTACTTCTTATCATTTATATCTTTTAATGACTTTCAGAAGCATTGTATGTGTAGATACCCTTGAATTTCAGCTCAACATGGAAAAGAAAATATTAAAAAATGTTTTTTTTGGTACAAAAAGAAGGCATTGAGTCTGAGCAGTGAGCCATCGCTGGTGTAGAGATGAAGAGCCCACATGAGTGGTGGAGAGGACACAGTGAGTTCACAGCAAAATGAAGCTGAGGACCCCGAGGCCTAGGAGTAAGCACAAAGTCTCCAGAAGCAGAAGGTTAGTGGCATATGCTGTCAGCAGATGTGGATTCAGTGTACAGACCCCGTAGAGCCAGGACGGAGGAGAGGGGAGAGGCCGAGCTGCGGGAGGCCTGAAGTTTGTGGGTTTTCTTTCCAGGAAGGCATGAGGAAGGAGCACCTGGCCGCAGTTGATGATGGTGGCTGAGAAGATGGCCTAGAAGCCTATCTGATGATGGGCAGGTGTGAAGGCAAGTGGGGCACAGAGAACAGGGAGATGAGGTCCAACGACTCACTTTAACAGTGACTGAGGAACAGTCCAAGAGGAACCGGGGCTGTGGCCACAGAAGAGCCTTGCAAATGATGACTTCTGAGACAGAGCTATTTGGAATAACGACTGGAGCTTGGTGTAGCTGCAGGAGGCTATGGGCTGACTGAGCACTGGAGCTCAGGGGCCCAGGAAACAGGTTCTGGACAGGCTAGTGCAGGTCAGATGCCAGCAACGTCCCCTATGATGACCAGTACCAACCTCCACTCCATTCTACCCCTAGAATGGCAATTCCAAATAGACAGGGACCTGGCCTGCTGGGTCACAGCGCTGGGGTCACATCTGGAGGTTAACCAACACCTGTCAAGTGAGCAAATGTGTGGAAAACTTGAGGTAAGAAAGACACTGTCCTTAGATCCAGGTACCAGTGATGGAAGAAGCATGACCAGGGGCTTCCTGCGTGACACTGATGGAAAGAGGCAGAGGACTCGTGGCTGGGAAGCAGGACCGCATGGGGACAGTCACCAACTCAGGAGCAGGAAGAATGGCTTATGCAGAGAAGCAGACACTCAGCTGGGTATGGTGTCACATGCCTGTAAAAGCTTGGGCAACATAATGACTTAGTGAGACTGTCTCCAAATTAAAAAAAAAAATTTTTTTTTTAAAGAGTTGAGAACAAGGCTTAGTGTTCAATCCCCCATACTGGAGGGGGAAAAAGGCCACTGGTCCCCTTGCTTGATATAGGAACCTGGCCAGAGTTGTCATGGCAGCTCTCCTCCATAGTCTCCCCCCTCACACACTCGCTGCCTGTGTGGAACACTCCTTCTCTCCTTGACAAGAAAACTCCTCTGGGACTCAGTCTGCTTTCCTCAGGTGGCCATTTCTACCCTTCCGTCACCGTATACTGTCTGTTCATCAATAGCCTATTTTATGTGAGCTTGATACATCATTTTCTCTTTTTCTTTTTTTTTTCTTTTTTCTTTTTCTTTTTCTTTTTCTTTTTTTTTTTTTTTTTGAGACAGAATTTCACTCTATAGCCCAGGCTGGTCCTGAGCTCACTATGTAGCCTAGGCTAGCTTTGGACTCACAGCAATCCTCCTGCCTCAGTGCTGGGATTACCGGTGTGCGTCACCATACCCAGCTTTATGTGGTGCTGGGGAATGGAACCCAGGGCTTCACACTTGCAAGGCAAGCGCTTCAACTGCTAGGCCATTCTCCAGCTGCCCCCTCATACATGACTGAAAATATTAATACATTTCATCAGAGGTGTGTGGTAGCAAAACAGACCTCTTCTCACCACTATCAAAGACACATCCTAATTCCTAGAAGACAAGACTGTGTAATTTCATACAGTAAGAGACTGCAGATGGGATTAAGTTGTGTGATTAACATGCATGTAAGTTTGCAGATGAGATGCAGAGATGATCCCAGATTGCCCAGGTAGGCCCAACAGAACCTCAAGGGTCCTTATAAGTAGAAAAAGGAAGTCAGAGACGGAGAGAGATGGAGCGAGACTTGAAGGTGTTGCACTGCGGCCTTGAAGATGGAGGAAGAAGCCATGAGCCCAGGCATGTAGATGGCTTCAAAAAGCTGCTGGAGCCTCCAGAAGAAATCAGCTATATCAACAGCTTGATTTTAGCCCTAGGAGATCTCTTTTGGACTTTCAATCTCCAGAACTGTTAGCATTCATGTTATTTTAAGCCACTAAATTTGTGGTAATTTTTTTTTTTTTGAGACAGGGTCAAACTCTGTAGTCCAGGCTGGTGCTGAATTCACTATGGATTCCAGCTGGCCTCAAATACAAAGCAATCATCCTGCTTCAGCCTCCCGAATGCTGGGATTACAGGCATGCACCACTACACCCAGCTATTACGTGGTGTTGGGGAACTGAATCCAATGTCTCCTGCTTCCTAGGCAAGTACCTTAATGACTGTGTTATATCCCCAGCCCTGTGGTAATTTTTTTACAGCCATAGGAAAGGAATGCAGGGTTGTCATCTAAAATGATGCAAATTCAAAAACATTTAAAAAGTCATTAGACTTGGAAGTTTCAAAGCCAGTGGACCAAGTGAATTGCAAATGACTGCCATATGGCAGTTAGTTCCACTTGGCTGGCAGAGAGGAAAACCTGTAGCAGATTAAGGTTAGTTTTGAAATGAACAAGTTTCAAATTAGACAGTATCTTTGAGGTACATCCTTTAAAGAAAATATGACACTCAGTGTTTATTTATTTGTTTACTTGGTTAGTTTCAGTTCCTCTGCTTCTAAAGAGGCAGGGATAGGGCTGATTCTTCTTTGAGCAACTGGCACATGGAGGAGCTGAACAGGCTCCAGTGGGATGGTGTTGGATGCAGGAGAAGGTAAGCAGGCCCAGCTGCAGAAGGCTGGTTGTGTGGGGTGGCCTTGGAGAAGCTACCATGGGCCCCGGGAGCCTGACAGAGTTCAGGCAGGTCTAATGGCTGATATGGGGAATGGCCTGGTTCTGGCCCAGCCCTGTTCTACTTGGATCCATGCTTTTCAGTAAGCCACTTCTCTTTGGTTCTTCTAATCCATAAAACAGGGAGAACATTCCCTGCCCTAAGCTTTCGCCTTGGCTTTCCGTGGCTCTCCTGAAGAGAAAGAGGTAAGAAGAGATACAGGAATCACAGCTGCTGCCTGAAAACCCAGGGCAGCAAACTCAAGGCCAGGCTGGGAAGCGATGGAAGTGAAGCGTGGGCCGGGACTGCTACCTAAGGCAGTGCTGGCCAGGGCCACCAGACTTCCTGGATCTGTGAATGTGTGGGCTTTTTAAGTGTGGGCATCTAAGTCTACAATTCTGAAAAACTGGGGGCTAGACACCATAGGCTATTGGTGACTGCTCCTGACATGGAGATTCCCGGGACTTGTCTTGGGGGCAAAATTAGCTCTGTCTAGGATACTGGGTCTAAGTGGAACTTCAGGACCCTAAAGCCTCTGTGACAACAAGGGCCATGTCCATGAGTGTTAGCTGCGACTCTTGGGGTCAGCACAAGGCCAATCAGCTCCCAGGGCACCTTTTTGTAACACTTCGCTGAATCTTTTACAGCTTGAGTCACAGGCTTTTATCTCCATGTTTTAGATAAGGAGAGTGAGGCATGGAGAAGAGGCCACTGTCACACAGGTAATGGGTGGCCGCACTCAGGATCAGGTCTCCCCATCCTGTTCTCTATCTCACAACCCATGGTGGGGTGGGGAGACTCCCTGGCAGAATGTGGCAGCCCCATCACCCTCCAAACTCAGACAGTCCCTCCCAGCCCTGTCAGGGCAAACAGAAAGCAGCTCACCAGACTCCGCTGACACAGCGCGTGGACAGTGCCCGGGGCATGATCTCTGAACCCTGTTGCATGAAGCCCCCAACAGGAAACCACAGACTGTTGCCCAGTGTGTACTGGTTCTCCAGGATGTGTGGGCGTGCCCGCAGGCATGGATGGGGGTTGTACCACTCGTAGGGGCTCAGCCTGTAGAGAAACAAGGGTAGGTGGGTGAGCCCAAGGTGCAGAGGAAAGGGAGAGGACAGGAGGAAGGAGATGGAGCCACTGTGAGCAGAAGAGAAGAACAGAGAGGGAGAGAGGGAGAGAGAGAGAGGTGGATGGAGACACACAGAGGCGCAACTGAAGCAGACACAGAATGGCAGACACAGGAATGGCAGAGACACCGGAAGACATCCACACAGAGAAACAGAAAAGGCAATGAAGGCAAAATGGGGGCGGGGGGGGGGGGGGGGGGGGAGAGTGAAGAGGAAGGAAAATGGCTCAGATAGAGACCACAGAGCAAAGGGCAGCACCACAGGGGGAAAAATGAGACCCAGAGGCAAGAAAGGAGCAAGGCGGAGGACACAGGGGATCTGAGGGCCAAAGTGGACGGTCCAGCAGAAGAGGAAACAGGCAGGTCTGTTAGTCATATGCCCAGCTCATGCCTCCTCCCCAACCTCCTCCCCAGGCTGCAGGCAGTGGACTCACCTGGCGGCTAGAAACAGGACACAGCTGACAGCCAGGTAGGCAAGAAGCATGAAGAGCCACACAGCAGGGGAGAAGGGGTCCAGGAAGGAGAAGTAGCCAGGCTTGCGGCCCTGGGGGGAGAGGGAGTGAGCCCTGGAGCGGCTCCAGCCCTGTGCCATGTGCTCCGCCCTTGTTCCTACTAGGGACCCAGGAGCCTGACCATCTGAGGTCCATGGGGGTCCAGATCCCATATGCAGCCTCTGCTTCTAGTTTACACATCAGGCGGCAGCCCACAGTCCCCAGGGGAAGCATACCATGTGCACTCGGTAGAGGATGCTGATCCCCAGGGTCATGAAAGGTTTGGAGAAGTCAATGACCTTCTCCCGCTCAGCTGTGATGGTGAACGCAGCCACAGCCAGGTCTGCCTTCTGCTGGAGGGGAAGCAGGGCAGGGAAGCGGGGAGGAGAGGAAAACAGAGATGGGCAGTTAGAGAGGAACGCATGCAAGCATGTGCCATTGAGAGGGGGGTGAAGGGAGGGAAAAAAGATCAGAAGGGCCAGGTGCCCAGACTGACTTTGGCAGTCTACCTTGGGCCAGCATCAGGCCTCCAGCTCCTGTCTGCTCCAGGAGTTCCCTGCTGCCTCTCTCCTGCCTGGCCATCTCATCCCATCCATTCCCGTTTTTTCGCCATCAAGTTCATGATTAGGACCCTGCTGTATAAAACCTGCCCTCACCCCTACCTCTCCTGCCCCAGTGGCATGCAGAGAGGTTGAGTCTGACGCTGAGTCACCTGGATGCTCACCTACTCTGGGATCTTCTTCAGAATGTGGCTTCAGAGGAGGGAAGGATGGCTCAGTGATTAAAGCGCTTGCCTGGCAAGCACTAAGTACCCAAGTTTGATTCCCCAGCACCACATAAGCCGGGCGTGGTGGCACACGCCTGTAATCCCAGCACTTGGGAGGCTGAGGAAGGAGGATTGCCACTAGTCCAAGGCCAGCCTGGGCTCCATAGTGAGTTCAGGACTAGCCTGGGCTACAGAGCGACTCTGTCTCAAAAAAAAAAAAAAAAAAAAAAAAGAATGTGGTTTCAACTCTTCTACAGTACCAGTTAGCAATAGCTGATGTTTACTAAGGGCTAATTATATGTCAGGCTCCATGCTGGATAGTAACTTCTTATATTGTATTATTATTATTATCATCATCATCGGAGACAAGGTGGCTTTATCCCCTGGAGCTTTGACTGGGCCTCAGGATCAGGGGCTGGTGAGGGAGGGAGCCGCAAGATTCAAGAAGCTGGGTATAGTGGTTTATGCCTATAATCCCGGAATTTGGAGGCTGAGGCAGGATTACCATGAGTTTGGGGTTAGCCTGCACTCCATAGTGAGTTCAGGACCAGCCTGGCTACAGAACAAGACCCTGTCTCAAAATAAAAATTAAAAAAAGAAAAAAGCAAGAAAAGAACTCCTCTGGGGGATGAAATGAAAAAGCCAAGGTCCTGAGGGGCTCAGACAGAATACATGAAAGAATACAGGCCTGGTGCAAGAGGGACAACACCTCTAGAAGTGACCTGGTCTGAGGAGAGAGTGCAGGTCAGAATCAGCCATAGCCAGTGGAGAGATCACTAGGCCCTGACCCAGTGTGCAGTAAGGGAGAGAGACCGCAAGCCCAAAACAATGAGGAGATGAAACAGGAGCAAAGTGTGGGACTCACGCCTATAATCGCAGCCCTCTGGGAGGCTCAAGCAAGTGGATTACAAACTCAAACATGGCCTGGACAACTCAGGAATTTAGTGAGCTGTATCTCAAAGTAAAAAACTAAAAAACATCTGGGATGTAGCTTGGTGTGAAGACTCTTGGGTTCAATGCCTAGTACACACACACACACACACACACACACACACACACACACACACACACGTACTTACACACAAAGAGAGCACACAAACCATGTCTCTGGATGAAGGAGAGCAGTCCAGGCCTAAAACTAAGACAGAGTCGGGAATAGGCGGCAAGCATAGGCCAAGCTCAATGAAAGGCAACAAGGGTCCAAAAGACAACCACAAGGTACCGAGAGGTGGTACTGCGGTTTGGATTTAGCGTATCCCTCAAAAGCCTCCTATGTGTGAATGCAGAGGGATAACTGTAGAACTCTGTGAGGTTGGGAGAGGAGGCCTAGCTGGAAGGGGCAGGTGCTTGGGGCTTGACCTGGAGGGATTGTGTCACCTTGTTGTGATGGGGTGGGGTGGTAGGGAGCAGCTTTTAGGTGTGTGCTATTGATTTGTGGGGCAGGAAGTGAGGGAGGGCACCCACCCTGGGTGTGGGCCTCTCACTGGCAGGTTTGATTAGGTGAAGGAAGGAAGAAGAAACATTATTATATATTTTCCTGACAAAGTTTTAGCCTTGCCTTAGTCTCCAGACATTGCTTGCTTCTCCTTGCTTCCTGTCTGTAATGAGCTTGAGCAGCTCTTCAGCCTCTGCCGTGTGCTTCCAATATTGCCAGCTTCCCAGGAATGGACTGTGTGAGACTTTCTGAAACTGTGAGCTAAAATAAATCTTTCCTCTCTTATGTTGTGGCTGTCGGGTAGTCTGTCCCAGCAATGAATAAGTAACTAAGACAGGTGGCATAAACTGAAGACAAAATCCAAGGTCAAGGACAGAGCAGATGGTTCCCAAATGAAAACCAGGGCCAGGAAGAGAAAAGACAAATACCAAAAACAATTCCTCAATGTCATGGAGGATAGAAACAGACTCAATAGACAAAGTAGATCAGGGAGAAATGGCACAGGTTAAATAACCAATGCAGAGAGAAATTATACTGGCTACTACAATAGTCAGAGGGAGATGACTCAGCACCAAGGCAAGCCAGGAGAACACCATGTGTGGCGGAAACCCAAATCTGGCTGGGTTCTGAAGTACCTGTGGGAATTCCTGGGCGCTGAGGGTGAGCAGTGGTTAGCATGTTTCTGGTGCACCAGCCACATTTACACCTAAGATGTAAATCACTGTGGGAACAATCATAGCAAATATGGGAATCCTATTATTATTTTTGTGCACCCCACAAAAGGTCTGTCCTGTCAAAGCCCTTCCTGGTGGCCCATGCCCCATTTCAGAGAAGAGAAAACAGCCGCCTTTCTGATGGGCCTAGGAGGGCCCTAGAAGTCCTGAGGCCACGTGCTCAGGATCCCATTTCCTTAAAAGCCTGAAGGGATCTTTAGCTCCTTTCTGCCTGGACCTGGCTGGCCCACTAACCCCCTCACCCACCGGAAGGTCCAGCCTACTTCCTCTTTTTCCAGTAGCAAAGACAAAAGTTAAAAAAAAAAATTTAAAAAAAATTTAAAAAAACCTCCCAGATCTGTCCATTTCTTTTCTCCTCCACCACCCAGGCCCATCTGCCACTATCTGTCTCCTGACAGCTGCATCTGCCACATCACCCCCCTGCCTCCCATAAACCCTAGTCCATTCCCCCATATAAATCAAAAGGAAGGTCCCTTGTTTAAAACCTACCACGGCTTCCCACAATACCTAAGCCAAAACCCTTTTATGGCCTTCATGAGCTGAGACTCAACTGCCTCGCTGGTCTCCCATCATGCCCTGACCCCCTTCCCACTCTGCTCCAGACACCAAGCCTGCTTTTTGCTCTTCAACACAGTGAGCTCATTCTTTCTTCAGGGCCTTTGCATTCACTGCCCGGCCTCCCACTTTGCCTCATCACTGGAGGCCCTAACTGTACCTCACCCTGGAGCCCTCTTTGAAGCAGCCTCCAGGCCCTGTCTCACCTCCACTCCTCAGTCCTGTTTCTCACTTTACCCGTTACCTTGGCCTACACACTTCTAAGTGCTTGTGACCACTGAAGAGAGTGTGTCAACTTGAGGCAATTGGGAACCACATCTGGATTAGGGTTTAGGAACCACACCTAGATTAGGCGGTTGGGAACCAGCCTGAATTAGAGTGCGAGTGATTTGTGGGCCAGAGAATGAGGGAAGAGCACCCACCCAGATGTGGGAGGCCTGGGAACTTGAACTGTATAAAAGAAGAAAGATTGTTATAACTTTTTCTTCTGAGGAGAGACTGGACTTGATGGGACTTGACTTCCTGTGTGTGATGTCGTGAGAAGCTGCCTCCACCTCTGCCTCTGCCCCTGCCCTGTACTTCTGTTGCTGCCGGCTGCCCCTGAGTGGACTGTGACCTTCTGAAACTGTGAGCTAAAATAAACCTTTCCTCCCCTAAATTTGTGGATGTTGGATATTGAGTCACCGCAACAAAAAAGCAACTAAGATAGTGCTTGCTTGCACAGTAATGAACTGTCTTCCCTACTGAGTTACAAGCTCCTAGCATGTCTGGTACAGAAGGCATCCCAGGGCCTACAGAGAGGAGACTCCCCACAAACACTGTTTGGTTTTGGCCAAATACAGCCTCTTTGAGTGACACCCACAGCTGCCCCGTCTACCTTGCTCCTTTGCACACTCCCAGGTGTGGTGGTTTGGATCTGGAGTGTTCCCCAAAAGCCTCATGTTCCTGTGGGTACTATGAAGGGTTGGGAGGTGGGACCTGGCTGGAAGGGGCGGAGGTGTGGGCTTGACCCGGGCGTGTGCTGGTTCTGCCCTTTCTCCCAGTTACCTCTTCCACCATGCTGTCAGGATCTCTGTCCCAGGAACTCCAGCTCTAGCTGCAGCCCCACCATGAGATTCCACCATTTTCCAGTCATCCACCCATGAGTAGACTGTGACCTTCTGAAACTGTAAGTTACAATACATCTTTTCTCCCTAAGTTGTGGATGTCAGGTAGTGAGTCACAGTGGTGAAAAGTAACTAAGACACCAGGCCCTTGGCCATCCTGCTCTCCTGCTAGCTGCTTTGCAGTGACCTCTCTATCTGGCAGAACTGGGTCCCACCCCTATGTCCAGGGCCCTCATACCTTCCCTTCTCAGAGATGTCTTCCAGGGACACCCCCAACCTGCCCCACATCCTGAACATCACCTCATCTCGGTGCTCGGCTCAATCTGGGAAATATTAAGTTTGATTCTCTGCCTCTGCCACTAAACCACATGCCCTTCATGGCCAGCTGAGTATGTCATAGGCTAGCTCAGAGAAAGGTCTGCTGCATGTAACATCCCACTTTACTCTACTAAAACCCCAGATATCGTCACTGCTTCCTGGGCCTCCCAGTAGCTGTCAGAGACTTTTCATTCCTGGTACCTCAGCAGAGCCTCACATAGGTCAGAGGGTCCACATGTACACATGTGAGGCTCTGCTGAGGTACCAGAAATGAAAAGTCATGGATCAAAATAAGCTACAATCTGATCGCACTACTTAAATGCCACAATGGCGTGCAACTTTCTTCAGCTACCAGCAAATCCTGGCCCCATGAGATCCTGCCCTACACCTGTTTCTCCATGATACCCTGACCCATGTGGCCCCTAAAACCTTGTCTGCCTTATCCCCTGTAATCTTGTCCTCTGTCACCATGTTGCAGCTACTCTGCCATTTCCATTCATTCATTCTTCACCTGCTCAACAAATCTTTGACTGGCCATGCATAATTCTAGCTTTGGGACAACAGCTGTGGACATAGTATATAATGGTAGGTAGTAATAAGCGTGGTGAAGAGATTTAAAGCAAGACAATGGAGATGGGCAGAAGTCACTACTCTAGGTATAGTCCCTGCTTTGGGCAGGTCTCACTATAGTGACGGCAGTGTGGGACAAGGTACCAGAAAGCCAGGGGTCAGAGGCCGAGGGACAGTGGTGCAGGTGCCAGGGTGGGAGGCAGCTTGTCACCTTCGGATAGGCTGCAGGAGAGGAGGGCAGAAATATGGTAGGATGGGACCCTGCACGTCTTTAAGCCAAACGATAGGAAGGGACTTGGTTCTGCTCCAAGGACAGTGGAGGAATCAGGTTAGAGGTGACAAGATCTGGACCAAGAGAATTAGATGCAGGGACCAGAAAGCCGACTGAAGATGCCAGGAGATGCTGACAGCTGGGCAGAGGCAGTGACGGTGGAGGACACAGGTGATTCATCGGGGTTTTACCCTGAAGATAGAAGGATCCTAAACACAGCGAGTTATTTCTGGGCTTCTGTGACAGCCTTTGGAACCCTGCTCATCCTCATTCCCAGAAGAAACATTTAACATTTCTTAGAGAAGTTTTCCCATTCTAACCCCCTCCCACCCTTCTCCCCACACTGTCCCAACTAAACAATGAGAATTATTTAATTTCTGGAATAAATTCAGGAAATTTTAAAACTGGAAATAATAGGTTGAGGGGGTCATCTACGCCAATAAGCCATTCCAAGCACCTTTGATTATAAATCAGCTCAAACCACCCTCTATTTCAGACCAATGCAACCCACACTCCTTTTATCAGATGTTCTCCAGGTTCTGCCCAAGGGGGCCACTAGAGGGAGGCTGCAGGCCGCCGGTGGAAGGAGGTCTGCTCCCTGCAGTCTCTCACCCCGCCTGCTTCAATGCCTCTGGCAGCGGCAGCTCCTCCCTGACTGCGGAAGAAGCCGGTCTGCAGCTTCTCCATGCCTCCAGAGCCAGCCTCAGCCAGCGCCTTGGGGACACCAACCCCAGCTGTGGGCCCCTCTCCGGTGTCTGAGCTTCAGCTCCATACCACTCTACCTCTAGGCTCCCAGTCCTTTCAGCTCCTCCCTTTGTTCTGTCAGAACTCGGGATGTGGGGCTGGGGGAAGCGCACTGATGAGAGCACTAGCCTAGCCAGCACAAGGCCCTCGGCTAGACTCCCCAGCATCACATGAGCCAGCTGTGGTGGCGCACACATGTGATCTCAGCACCGAGGAAGCTGAGGCAGGAGGACTGCCATGAGTTCCAGACCAGACTGAGCTACGCAATGAATTCAGGACCCGCCTAGACGACAGAGCAAGACCCTGCCTCAAAAATAAATAAATAAATAAATAAATAAATAAATAAGTGGGGCTGGAGGAATGGCACAGTGGTTAAAGCACTTGCCTTGCAAGCACAAGACCCTGAGTACGATTCCCCAGCACCACATAAAGCCAGGTGTTGTGGCACACCTGTAATCCCAGCACTCAGGAGGCTGAGAGGCAAGAGGATTGCTGTGAGCCCAAGGACAGCCTTGGCTAAAGAGTGAAACCCTGTATCAACAAAGAAGGAAGGAGAAGAAGAGGAGGAAGAGGAGGAGGAGGAGGAAGAAGATGAACTAGGGAGATGGTGTAATCTTAGCATTTTGGGAGCCTGAGGCAGGGGGATCACAAGTTCCATCCTATCTTGGTCAATTCAGGAATATGCAAGACCCTGTCTCAAAATAAGAAATAAAACAGGCTGGGATGTAAGCTCAATGTGAGGCTCTGGGCCCAATCCCCAGTGCCACTCACAGAATGGAGGATGTGGCTGGCTGTTTCCTGCACACTTGAGAGCAAGGTGGCCGAGTCAAGGCCTCAGGCTAGCACAGCCCCTCCCTGCTGTTGTGGGCCTGTTTAAGTGCTGTCTCAGTGCTTCCCATAAACAGAAGGCTGCGTGGTGGTGACAGAACGCCTGAAAGCCAAAAACATCTGTTCCCTGGTCCTTCTTCACAAGGCGCCACAACTCTCTACTTGAAATTCTCCTTTACCCTCTTACTCATCTAGTTAACAACTTTATACCTAGAATACGTTTCTCTTTTCCATTCAAATGCTTGCAAGGAAAGCCTCCTCACAGGACTGGTCTTTTTTTTTTTTTTTTTTTTTTTTTTGAGACAGGGTCTTGCTCATAGTCCAGCTGCTCATGAACTCACTACGTAGCGCAAAGGGGCCTTGAATTCAGGTAATCCGCCTACCTCAGTCTCCTGAGTGCTGGAATTACAGGGATGTGCCACAAACACCAGCTTATGAGGTGCTGGGGAATCGAACTCAGGGCCTTACACTTGCTAGGCAAGTGCTTGAACAGCTGAGCCATGCCCCAGCCCCCAAGAGCAGTTTTCCAAGGAGAACAATTACAGCAGAAGGCACCTACTGGTGCCTGCTGTGGTTCCACATAGCATCCTGTTTGCCACCAGCACTTAATAGATCTCTGGATCTTCTGGGTGATCAGGCCCAGAAAGTACATCAGCCTGCAAGCAACCTGGCCTCGCTGCAAAGCCTACTTGTGCTCTGGACCTCACCCTCCGGGCTGGCCAGAGGCATGTGGACCGAAACTGCCCAATCCAATGTGACGCAAATTGCCACCAACACCTGAAAACCTGCCAAATGTCACCAACACCAAGCACAGTGGACTCCTCCTCTGGTGCTGGAATGTCAGCTCTGTGAGACCCTCCTGTTTTTCCATGTTCTCATCTTTTCTAACTCTTCCCCTGGTCTCCTCAGCCCTACGTGTGGTAGCTGCTTCCTGCAGCTGCTACGTATATAACCCTTTGGTTTTCTTTTTACCCTTTGTTAACTATTTTACATTTGCTTATTTTTTTTTTTAAATTTTAAACAGGATCTCACAAAGTCCTAAAGATGCCCAGGCTGGGTTCAAATTTGTGGTCCTCCTGTATTAGCCTCCCAGAGCACTGGAGCTGCAGGTATGTACTACCACACCCAGCTCAGTTAGCAGTTCTTTATATTAAATTCTTTCGGTTCAAATAAACAATATCCAGTCAAGTAACCAGTAGCATTTTCATCTCCAGACGGAACCCAAGTATCAGCGGGGAGTTTGTCACCCACCAACAGAGCTACTTCCTACTTATCAGATCTGGTCGGCATAATTAATGTTGTCCCTACAGTAGATGTGTGTGATGCTGTGGGGACCCTTGAGATCAAGTTGTCAGCAGTCTGTATTTTGGGAGAATTGATGTTGCCCTGAGGCAAGGCCATGAAGATGCACTCTTAGGTTCTGGGTGGTCTTTGGAAACTGATACAAAGAAAAGGCGATTTGCTCCAGTAAATATACTTCATTTGGGACAACAACTGCAAACCGAGCCAACCCCTGATTACAATGACAATAATCCATAATCATTCCTCAAGATCTCTCTGCCTTCTGCACTGGCCAAACTGAATGAGGGTGGGATCATGAACCCTGCTTCTTTCAAACTGCTAACAGTGGCACTAATCTCTGCAATTCCTCTCAAGGATGGAGAATTGCTTTTGAATTACTATCCTGGGAAAGACAGGAGCTTGGGGGCTTCCACTTGGCTCTTTTTCACTAATGCCCTTGGCTCCATGAGTCAGTGCTCCACTGTGGGATCTGCCTGCAATGGATGTCTATTTCAATTATACAGCCAGGGACTGGGAGATCACGGGTGACCCTGTAGCCCTATCAGGCCCATTCTGAGTTGATTTTCAGCTCAGACTTCCATCAATTAGCTGACCGCATAAGCCATGTTGTAGTCTACCAATCAAAGCAGGAACAATCAAAATGACTCACCACCTATGGAAATAAAGGAAGGCCGCCTTTCAATAAAAGCCAATCAGAACATTCAAAGCCTAGATGAAGCTTGTATAGAAAGCGGGGCAGCCTTTCTGAAAATTCAGCTATGTGTAACGAAACATCATAAAAAGAAACTTCTTCTTTCACACAGTTGTTCTATGTAGAGAATCAATGTTATGAAAATAAGCTCGGGAGTGTTTTTGCATGGCTGTAGTCTTAGCTACTTGGATGAATAAGGCAGGAAGGTTGCTTCAGCCCAGGAGTTTTTGAGATCAGCCTGGGAAACACAGCAAGCCCTCATCTCAAAAAAATAAAAATAATAAACAAAATCCTGCAATGCAAGCAAAGCTTTTGTGCATGAAGGTGTTTGTTTATGGTTATTTATTACAGCACAAATAAAAATACCTAGAAACAACTACATATAAAAATGATTAAAAAACGATTAATGCTGGGCCCAGTGGTACATTTCTGTAATACCAGCACTGTGGGAGGCTGAGGCAAGAAGATCACAAATTCAAGACCATCCTGGGCAACTTAACAACCTAATGAGAACCTGTCTCAAAATCCAAAATAAAAAAAGAGCTGGGGATATAGCTAACTCAGTGTGAAGGCTCTGGGTTCAGGTCTCAGAAGCACCTAAATAAATAAATGTGCTAAAGATGTAGCTCAAGGTATAGGCACTAGGCTCAATGCTCAATAACCACACACACAAAGACTAAAAAGTGCCAGGCCCAGTGGGTGGCACAGGCCTGTAATTCCAGCACTCTGGGATGCTGAGGCAGGAGGACTGCAAATTCAACCCCAGCTTGGGAAACTTAGACTTGTCTCAAAATCAAAAATAAAAAATAGGCTGGGGAAATAGCTCAGTGTGAAGGCTTGGACTCAATCCCCAGTATCATAACAAAAGGTTAAATAAACAATAGCACATGCACGTGAAGATTAATACATAGCCACGTAACATCCTGTTTAGGCTATAACACTCAGATATTATTTTTGCTCTTTCAGATTGGCAAAAAAATATTTTTTGAAAGACTGAAAATACTCACTGTTGGCAAGAGGATAGGAAATCTGACATTCTCATGCACTTCCAGTGGGGATATAAGTGGGCGGAAGCTTTTCCAGTGGCCATTTGGCAGTATGTGCTTAAAAACAATTCACACCCCTTGACCCAGGACTTCCACTTCTTAGAATGTGTCCCTCAGGAACACTCCCACAAATCAACAGGCCAAGTTATAAGGGCCTTGGCTGTGCTAGCAAAAACTGGAAGCCACCCAGATGTCCATCAGTAGGGGACACGTTAAATAATAAGTTAACATCTAGACCCAGAGGAATCTGTAAGGCTCCCTTTGAATTTCACGCAAGTACCTCAAAAGAACCATGTCTACTGTCCCGTGGTGGGAACCAGCCTCGCCACTCACCCAGCTATCCTGGCCAGACCCTGAAGTCCTCCTGATTTCTTGGTGCATATCCAGTCTTGGCAGTGCCGCTGCCTCACCTGCCACTCAAGCCCAGCCAACGTTTTATCTATTATCTTCTCCCTTCCGGCAGCAGCCTACAGGAAAGGTCTTGCCTCTTCTCTTGCTACACTACAGTTATTTCTCAAGATAGCAGATGAAGCAGTCCTTTTTAAAGTGATTTACAATATCTAAGTGGTGTATCCATAAATGAAATATTATTTTTGCCATAAAAAGGAGTATAGTACTGATATGTGTTGTGATACTGTGGGTACACTTTGAAAACAATGCTTAGTGAAAAGAAAAATAAAAAGCCACATGTTGGCTGGTTTTGCAATCTCAGGAGGCTGAGTCAGGAAGATCAAGCTTAAAGCCAATCTGGCCAGCCTGAGCTGCACAGGGACCCTGACTCAAAGCGGGGTGGGAGGGAGTGCTGACACGGACAGCTCAGCAGTGGCGCACCTGCCCAGCACGGACAAGGCCCTGGTTCAATTTTCGACATTGGAAAAAAAAAAAAAGGTTGGGTCTGGTGCCCCAGTACTGTAATCCCGGCACTCTGGGAAGCTGGGGCAGCAGAACTGCAAGTTCCAACTCAGCCTGGGCAACTTAGCAACTTGTGAGATGCTATCTCAGAATAAAAATTTTAAAGTGTGCTTTGGATACAGCTCAGTGCAAAGGCCCTGAGTTTGATCTTCAGTACAAAAAAAAAAAAAAAACCCCACATGTTGGATGATTCTACTTATATGAAATATCTATAATAAGTAAATCCCTGGAGAGAGAAGTATTAGTGGTTTCTAGGGGCTGAGAGAAGACGGAAGGGGCAATGAGAAGTGACAGTTCAATGACTACAGTATTTTCATCGGGGGTTATCAAAAATGTTTTGGAGTTAGAGATGGTAGTACGCTACTCTGAATATACAAATGGTCACTGAAATTGACTTTGAATTTTTTTTCCCTCATACTAGCAATCAAGTCCAGGGCCTTTACATGGAGCTACATCCCCAGCCATTTATTTTTATTTTTATTTTATTTTTAGATAGGGTCTTCCTAAGTCACTACCATGTCCAGGCTGGGCTCTAAATTGTGATCCTCCTGCCTCAACCTCCCAGAGTGCAAAGATTACTTGTGTGTACCACTATGCCAAGGTAGCCTTTAAGTGGTTAATTTTATGATATACAATTTCATCTCAATAAAAAGGAGAGAGAAAAGATCAAAACCCATTCTCCACTTCAACCATACAGTGGTTTCACAACACAACAAAAATATCCAAGTTCTTTACAGACATCTTCCGGACCCTGCAAACCCTGGTCTGGGCCCTCTCTCACCTCACAGCCCCCATCCTTCCCTCCCTCTCCCTCCAGCCTTTCAGGCCCTTTCACTGCTATTCAGACACAGGCAACTCAGGCCCTCCTCGAGGCTTTACAGTCACTGCTTTCAACCCCGATAACTAGTTTCCCCCAGACCCATCTGTTCATCAACAAGCATTTACTGAGCACCTGCTGAGTGCCAGCCTGTTCTAAGCACTGGAGATACAGACATGAGGCACGCAGACTGAGCCAACTCTGTGAGGCTCCTCCCAGCAGATCCTCCTCCTCCTCTCCTGGGATCAAGCCCAGGGGTGCTCTAACCCTGAGCTACATCCTCAACTCTTAATTAGTAATTTCGTAGTAGTAGGGACGGAGTCCAGGGTCTTCCCTGGCTAAGCTTCAATCTCTAGCTCATTTTTAAATTTTTGAGACAGGGTCTCACTAAATTGCTAAGTTGCCTAGATAGGATTTGAATGTGGGATCCTCCTGCTTCTGCCTGGCAGAGCACTGGGATTCTAGGTGCAGGCCACTATACCTGGCCCTTTTCATTTTTTGAGACAGTCTTGCTAAGGGACGAAGTTGCCCAGGCTGTCCTTGAACTTGCAAACCTCCTGCCTCAGTTCCCCATGTGGCTGGAACTGCAGGCATGTGCCACTCTGCCTGGCTTTGGTGGCTCTTCTCAGGGTTCTCTTCCTCACCTCACTTGGGTCTCTTCTTAGTTGCTACTCACTGTGTCTAAAACCACATCCATGTGCCAGGCACTTTCCCCCCCAGTTTTATTTCTATTCACAATGCTTCTACCAACTGACATAACATTACTTTATTGGCTGTTATTTCCCCAGTAGAGTATCAACTTCAGGGAAGCCAACAGAGCATATCTGTTCTGTACACTGCTTCTTCCCAGTGGCTGGAACAGATCCAGTCTCACAACTGATGCTCAAAACACATCAGGGCTGCAGGCACAGCTCAGCAGTTACATAGCGCTTGCATAGCAAGCACAAGGCCCTGGGTTTGATTCCCCAATACCACATAAACTGAGTGTGGTGGTGCATACCTAATCCCAGTACTCAGGAGGCTGAGCCCAAGAGGATTTCTGTGAGTTCTAGGCCAGCCTAGACAACTGATCAAGACCTTATCTAAAAAAAAAATTAATCAATAAATGTGTGACAAAATGTAGGCTGCTTTTTAAAAAATCAGGCAGCAGCTGAGCCCAGTGGCATAGGACTATAATCCCAGCACTGTATGATGCTGGGGCAGGAGGATCACAAGTTTAAATCCAGTTGTCTAGGCAACTTACTGACTTAGTAAGAACTTGTCTAAAAATTTAAAAAATAAATGAGCTGGAAACAGTAGGTCAGTGTGAAGGCCCTGAACTCGATCCCCATATCACTATATAAAATAAATAAATACATACATACATAAACAGATAAATAAAGCAAGCCAACACAGTGGCAGAGGCCTCTAATTCCTGTACGCTGGGAGGCAGAGGCAAGAGGATCACATGTTCATGCCCAGCCCTGGCCACTTACACTTGGTAAGACTTCGTCTCAATACAAGAAGTAAAATGGGATGGAGGCAGAACTCCAGAGGCTCTGGGCTTGCTCCTCAGAACCTCTCTCTCTCTCTCTCTCTCTCTCTCTCTCTCTGCCCTTGCTGGTGCTGGTGCTGAACTCACTATGGAGCCCAGGCTGGCCTTGGACTGACTGCAATCCTCCTGTCTCAGCCTCCCAAGTGCTGCGATTACAAGCGTGTGCCACCATGCCCAGCTTACATGCTGCTAGGGAATCGAACTTGGGAACTAAACACTTGACAGTGCTTACTAGGCAAGTGATTTAGCTGCTGAGCCATTTCTCCAGTCTGCCTTGCTTGTTCGACATGGTTTATAAAATAAAACTTAGGGCTAAGGGCATAGCTCAGCAGTTAAAGTGCTTGCCTAACAGGTGCCAGGCCCTGAGATCAATTCCCCAGCACCACATAAACCAGGCCATGGTGGCACATGCCTATAATCTCAGCACTAGAGAGGCTGAGGCAGGAGGGTTGGCAACATCACATCCAGCTATTAAGTAGTGCTGGGGGATCAAACCCAGAGCCTTGTACTTCCTAGGCAAGTGCTCTAACTACTAAACCACATCTCCACTACCCACAAATAATTTTTGAATTTATCACCCACAGAAATAGAGTATTTTTTGTTTCAGGTACTGGTTTTGTTTTTTTTAGACAGGGTTTCCCTATATAATCCAGGTTGACTTTGAGCTGTCATATAGCCCAAGCTTACCTGGGATGTACAGTCTTCCTGCCTCGGCCCCCAGAGGTGGGTGTGCACTACTGTACCCTCTAAGAGAGGTGTTGTATGGATAAAAACTGGCTAGAAAAGAAAAATTTGAGGCTGCAGATACAACCCAATGGTTAAAACATTTGCCTAGAAAGCACCAGGCCTTGGGTTCGATTTCCCTACACCACGTAAGCTGGGCTTGGTGGTGCACGCCTATAATCCTAGCACTTGGGAGGCTGAGGCAGGAGGATTGATTGCTGTGTGTTCGAGGCCATAGTGAGTTCAGAACCCACCTGGACTACAGAGTGAGACTGTCCCTTGGGGAAAAAGAAAAGAAAAGAAAAATTAAAGATTGGGTAAAACAGGCTTTTCTCTTATAAAAAAAAAAAAAGCAATCCTTCAAACACCATCCTTCTAGGATTGGTAATAAGGTAATTTAAGTAAATTAAAATTAATTTGAGAGGAGTAAAATTTCCAGTACAGGTAACAGGCATGTACAATTACTGAATCTCCCTACCCTACTCCCTACTTGCATAAAATGTCATCACCATTCTCCCAAACACTCTCGTTCTCCTCCTTGGCTCTCCCATCAGTGAAATAAATCTTGAATGTGCTCACCTTCCACCGCCTTTACTATTTTTGAGTCCCCTCACACAGTCTCACTTTGGTTCCATAGTTTACCAGCTGGGTGATCTGTTCTGTAATTAACCTCTCAGTTTCCCCATGTGGAAAATGGGGATGATAACAATATTTTGTGAAATTTGTTATGAAGATTAAATGCCTTAATATTTGGAAAGCATTTAACACTGCATTGTTCTATGTGACTTCATTAAATAACCAATAGTACTTGCTTCTTCTAAAAAAAATAAAAGAAAGAAAGAAAGGCCGGAGCTGGGTATAGTGACACAAGCCAGTAATACCAGTGCAAAGAGAGGAGGCTCACAAGTTTGAGCACAGCCTGGGTAACTTAGCGACTTAGCAAGACCCTGTCCCTTTTTTTTTTCTTTTTCTTTTTCTGAGACAGGGTCTCACTCTGTAGCCTGAACTGGTCCTGCACTGACTCTTGTAGCCCAGGCTGGCCTTGGGCTCAAGACAATCCCCCTGCCTCTGCCTTCCCAGTGCTGGGATTACAGGACTGAGCCACCATGCCCAGCTTTATCTGGTGCTGAGGAATCGAACTCAGGGCCTTGTAGTTGCAATGCAAGCCCTTTAACTGCTGTGCCATTCCTCCAGTCCCACAAATCCTTGTCTCAAAATAAAAAATAATAAAAAGGGGTTGGGGTCATAGCTTAGCCATTAAAGCACTTGCCTAGCAAGCTTGAGGCCTCAGATTCGATACCGCATCACGACATAAACAACATAGCCAGGAGTGGTGGTACACACCTATAATCCCAGCATGTGGGAGACTGAGGCAGGAGGACTGCCATGTGTCTGAGGTGAGCCTGGGCTACACAGTGAGTTCAGAGTAGCCTGGATTAAGAGCAAGACCCTGTCTCAAAAAAAAAAAAAAAATGATATAAGTGAAAAGTCAATTCCACAGAGGAATACCATTTTTGAAAGAAAAAAGTTGGCCAATTTAAACCCATCTATATATTAATAAATAGAAAATGAGTTGAAGGAATCTGACTCACGTGCACCACAATGGTTATCCCTGAGGTGTGCATCTCTAATCCAAACACCCCGTACTTTTGCTATTCCTACTGTTGAATTTGTATCAATCTATACATGTAATCAGGGAAAACAAAGAGCTTTGTTTTGCTTTAGTTTTGTTTGCCTTAGTAGGGATTGAACCGGGGCCTTTGTAAATAGCTTCATCTCCAGCCTTTTTAATTTTATTTTTTTGATTTTGAGACAGGGTCTTGGTAAATCATTAAGTTCCCCATGCTGGTCTTCTTTTTTATAAAACAGGGTCTCGCTCTGCAGCCCAGGCTGGTCTTCAACTCACTAAGTAGCCCAGGCTGGCCTTGGACTCACAGCATTCCTCCTCCCTCAGCCTCCTGAGATTACACGTGTGCGTCACCATACCTGGCTTTTGTGGTGCTGGGGAATCGAACTCAGGGCTTGCTGGGCAATCACTCTAACCACCATGCTATTCCTCCAGCTCCCCAGGCTGGTCTTAAAACTTGTAATCCTCTTGCCCTGTCCATTCAAGATTACTGGACTACAGCTATTTCTTTTCTGGGTATCTTCCCAAAAGAGTTAAAGTTATCATACAAGAGTGACACATGCATACCCATGTTTATAGCAGCACAAGTTATAATAGCTAAGCCTTGAAAGCACCTAATATGTCCATCAACAGATGAATGGATAAAGATGTGGTATATTTACACAATGGAGTATTACTCTGCTATAAAGAAAGATAAATTTGAATCACTTGTAGGAAGACGGATACGCCTTGAGTCCATTACACTTAGCGAAATGAATCAGACCCAGAAGGTTAAATGTTACATGATTTGTCTAAGAAAACCAAACCACAAAAAAAGTAAGAGAGATGGAAGAAAGTAAGAAGATAGACTTTAAGGAGAGGGAAAGGAGACACGGTGGTGTGAGAGGGTTGGGAATGGGGAAGGAAAGTAAAAATGGTCAAGTTGTGATGTGTATTTTTTTTTTTTTTTGAGACAGAATCTCACTCTGTAGCCCAGACTGGTCCTCAACTCACTATGTAGTTCAGTCTGGCCTAGAACTCACGGCAGTTCTCCTGCCTTAGTCCCTCAAAGTGCTGAGATTACAGGCGTGTGTCACCCTCCACACCTGGCTGATGTGGTGCTGGGGAATTGAACCCAGGGCAAGTGCTCTCTAACCACTGAGCAACACTTCCAGCCCCAGTTGTGATATATAAATACACCAATTTCTCAAGCAGACTGTTATTATTATGTTCACAAATACAAGCTAATAAAAAAAATTTTTTTAAGAAATAAGAAAAAAACATGTGATTTTGTATGTGGTTAAGGGATTGTGTTTCTTTTTTTTTTGAGATCAGGTCTCACTCTGTAGCCCAGGCTGGTCCTGAACTCACTATGGAGCCCAGGCTGGCCTTGGCCTTGGTAATCCTCCTGTCTCAGCCTCCCGAGTGCTGGGATTACAGATGTGCACTACCATACCTAGTTTATGCGGTGCTGGGGAATTGAACTCAGGTACTTAGCGCTTGCCTAAGTGCTTGCTAGGCAAGCGCTTTAACTGCTGAAGAATTGTTTTTTAATGGTTTATGACAACCTTTTGGAGTTTTTTTTGAGACTAGGGATTAGTCAGGGACTTGTGCATACTGAACACACATTCTACCACTGAGCTACTTCCCCAGGTTTGTGATCACTTTGATGACATGCAGAAACATACTTTTTGATGTATATCCATATTTTGTGCAAAATGAAATTATACTTAGAACATATATTGTTTTGAAATCTGAAAGACAACATAATGTTAAATTTTAAGGGGTTCAAAAATCTATGCAGAAAATGAGATAATTTTTAAAAACGCGAGACAGAAGTATCTTCTAGTGACATTCCCTTTCTTCTTTGCACCTACCTGTGATTTTTCTCAATGCATAAAAAATTTGGAAGACAAATATGACTTGCTACTTGAAAATGTCAATCTAGGGGACTTGGTGCAACCCCAGGAGACAAGTGTGGATGAGGACTGCAAGCAAGAGAGTTGAAATTAGCCACTATGCACAGCTCAGGAAAATCTACTGGTGCATCGCTGGACAGACTGGGGCAGCAATTCCATAGACCCCTGACCCCTTGACGGAGTCGGTTGGTCAGCCATGCAATGGCAGTTTATTGGGCACCTACTATGGCCCATGTTAGGGACGCTGCACTAAGAAGCCAAGACTCCCCCCAGGGTGAGGATGCCAACATAGGGTAGTAGACATCCTCTTGGTCACGACAGCACCGTGTCCTCTGCCGATCACATCTGCCCCTTTAGTGGCCCCCTAAGTTAGGGATCACTACTACTCATTTTGGGGATAGCAATGTGGAGCAACCTGTCTACAAGTCAGTAAGAAGCAAGTCCAAAATTGGACCCAGGGCCACCCACCTCCAAAGCCTGTGCTCCTAGGCACACTCCTAGACCGACATCAGCAGTGGCCAACTATGGGCCGTCATGTACAAATGCTACCTCATTTAATCCCCACAAAACTCCATGAGGGAGGTCACAGTAGTGCCATTTCAAAAGGGGAAATTAAGGTTCAGGAAGATGAAGTAGCTGGCCAGGAATTCTATGGATTCTCTGGGATCCTGGAGCTGGCAGTCTGGCTCCTAACCGGTGCTTTGCTGTAGTAGTCCCCATGGAGACCCTCAGACCCTCATTTAGGGTCAAAACTGCCCCAACTGTTAAAGCTGCTGGTGATAGCTCTCAGCTCTAGCAGTGGGACACAGGACCCGCCTAAAGTCCTGAAGCAAGTGTGAGAACACAAAGGCCTGGTAGCTTGCCTGGGTTCTCCTTGGTGATCCCAGCTCAGGGACTCCCATGGGAGGACTCAGGCCTGGCTGTAACTGCACTGCAGCCCAACTCTTCTTTGTTTTTTCCTTCCTTTCTTTCTCTTTCTCTTTGTTTGCTTGAGACAGTATCTCCCTGCGTAGTCCGGGCCAGCCCTGAACACTGGCCCTGAACACAGAGGTTGCCTCAACCTCTGGAATACTGGGATGCCAAGCGTGTGCCACCACGAGCACTCTTCTCTCAGCCCAAGTGGCCCACCCCCAGCGGCGTAGACCCAGACAGGGCCTGGCTGGAAGATGCAGACTTTATCCCAAGGCATTAAGAGCTTTGGTAAAGCATGTAACTGAAAGGACAGATTTGCACTGTAGAGAGTCCTCCCAGAAGACAAGCTGGGATGCCAGGCAGATAGAGGCTGACAAGAGGGAAAGGGCCTGAATTCACACCACGATGGTGATGGCAGGAAGGAGAAGGCCAGCAGCAGCCACTGAGTGGAATAAATGGGCCATAATTTGAGACTGGCCAAGGATCCCTGGCTAAAGGCAACTGGGGACAGGGAGATGCCAGTGCCGAGGCTGTCTTCCATCTGGAAGTTGCTCTGCAGCTCTGGGCCAGCTCAGGGGATAACTGCCCTAGCTTTTCTAGTCACTAGGTGTGTGGCCTGTACAATGTACTTCAGTGCCTCACTCTGTGCATTTGAGAAAATGGGGTTACTATCAGTCCCTCCCTCACTGGGTGGGTGGCTGTGAGGAGTCAAGGAGAGAACGTAAGTCAGAAGACTGGAAAAGGGGCCTGGCTGGGCCTGACACTCGATCAGTGATAGTGTGATACTGATCACCCTAGGCTTCTCAAGTCCTTGCTAGTGGTCTGGGAAGGGCAGGGGCCTCGGGGCAGGCACACCTTGTGTGGCCGGAGCAAGACGCTTTGCCACCGAACTTCGGATCTCTTGTTGGTAGGAGGGCAGCAATCCTCTGGGCCATAAAGGATCATTACACGGGCAAAGTTAGGTAATGTTTAGAACACGCCTGGCATGTGGTGTGAAGTCAGCCACGGCCGCTGCCACTATCACAGAGACAATTCCTCTGTGCTTCTGCAGGCCTGGGTACCCCACAGCAGGCAACACAGACTCAGCCAGGCCCAGCCCCTCCCTCCTTTGGGCTCCCAGCTTGCTCCTCCTCCACTGTTCTCTCCATAAATGTCATCCCCAGCTGCCCCAGCCAGACACAGGAAGAACATCAACATGCCACCTGCCTCGTCCCCCTGCACACCCCTCCACAAGTGGCCACCAAGCCCTTGCCTTCTTACACTCCCATTTTATTGATGTATAAGCATGTATGTATAAGTGCAAAATTTGAGGTTTAAAGTGATCTTGAGCATTTTGTGCACACACACATCTTGCCAAGGTTATAAGATCTTTCCCTCTCTCCTTTTGGTCCTCCCCCGAACCATCCCCCCTTCCCCAGTTCCCATTATTTTCCACATTAAGTTCCATGAGATAATTGTGATCTGGGTTTCTCATATCAGAGAAACCATTCGATATTTCACTTTCCGATTCTGACTCACTTCACTAAGCATGATGGTCTCAAGTTGCCTCCATTTGCCTACAAAAGCCTCCAACCTAATTTTATTTATTTATATATTTTTTGAGACAGTGTCTTAACTCTGTAGCCAAGGCTGGCGATGGACTTATAGCAATCCTTCTGCCTCAGCCTCCCAAGTGCTAATACTAGAGGCATGTGCCACCACACCCAGCTTATGTGGTGCTGGGGAGTCAAACTCCAGTACTTAGTGCTTGACTTAGTGCTTGCTAGGCAATGACTTTAACTGCTGAGCCATTCCTCCAGCACAAGCCCTGTGCTTTCTGGTCCTTCCCCAAGTCTCCACTACTGCTACGCCCCAGCTCTAGGTCGGCCATCTCGCCCAGAGTCTCACTGCTGATCCTGCTCTCACTGTTGTCCCCCTTTCTTTTGAGCCAGATTTAAGCATTCTGAGGGTATCCCATGGATCTGCTGAGGCTGAAACTGTTTAATTCTCTCAGTAAGGGCAAGGCCATGCCTGGCTTGTCAACCACCAGGTAAAGCACAAGGCCTGATATAGAGTAAGTGCTCAGTAAATATTAGCTGTGTGAGAATGGATGAGTGTAAGCATACGCTGATGATGCTGACGGGAAAAAACATAATAATAGAGTCAGGCATAGCTATCCATACCTGTAATCCTAGCATTCTGAGACTGAGGCAGGAGGATCTCAAATTCAAATTCAGCCTGGGCAACTCAGTGGCCTCATTAGGCTCTGTCTCAAAACTTTAAAGAAAAAAAAATTTTTTTGAGACAGGGACTTGCTCTGTAGTCCAGGCTGGTCCTGAACTCACTATGTACTGACTGTGTAGTTTAGGCTGGCCTTGAACTCATGGCAATCCTCCTACCTCAGCCTCCCAAGTACTGGGATTACAGGTGTGCACCACTAAGCCCAGCTCATGTGAATCCAGAGCCTTCAACTTGCTAGGCAAGTGCTTTAATCATTGAGCTATTTCTCCAGCCCAAAATTTAAAAATTTTAAAAAGGGTTGGGAATGAGGCTCAGTGTCAAGGCCTTGGGTTCAACCCCAGTACTACAAAGTGAAAATAAATTAACAACAATAAAAATAATGATAGGAAAAATGCCTGGTGGTATAGGTATATAATCCCATCACTTTGGAAGGTGAGGAAAGAGGAGTACATGGGAAACTAAATAATACAGCAAGACCTTGTATTAAAATCAAAACTAAAAATGGCTTGGAGGGCTGGAGGAATGGCACGGTGGTTAAAGCCTTGCAAGTGCAAGGCCATGAGTTCAATTCCCCAACACCATATAAAGCGGGGTGTGGTGGTGCATGCCTGTAATCCCAGTACTCTGGAGACTGAGGCAGTCAAATTGTTCTGAGTCCAAGGCCAGCCTGGGATACACCAGTGAGTTCAGGATCAGCCTGGGCTACAGAGCGAGACCTTGTCTCAAAAAAAATAATAATAATAAAGAGATGTAACTCAGTGTGAAGGGCCTGGGATGGATCTCCACTATCAATGATAATAATAATAATAATGCAATAATAGGACACAGGCACACAGTGTGCCCCTCATCAGGTCCCCTTCCGGTGCGGACCCATTCAGTTCCTGCTCACACCTGTGCTACGTGTCAGAGGCCACTTTCTCAATCTGCAGTGTTGGAGACGGAATTACAAAGAGGTTAAATAACTTGTCCAAGGTCATACGGTCAGTACACAGCAAAGCCAGAGTTAAACAGGACTCAGGACTCAGCATCACAATTACAGCAACCAATCTCAGAAACTCACCCTAGGCACCAAATCCTCTCACCTGCCTTGCTGGGTAGACCCAGGGGTACAAAGATCAAGACTGACGCAAGGTCATACAGCTGTACAAAGTACTGCTACAGACAGTCCCCCCTTTGCTGATGAACACGCTGGTACCCATTTACAGTGACTGCTATGGGGGCTGCTCTCCTGGAGCCTGCTTATTTACGGGGGTCCTGGGCTGTGGAAGCAGGTCATGAGGAAGCCCGCCAGTCAGGCAAGCGTACAGCCGCTAGATCTGGGCTTCCTTTCCTCTGTCTCATTGAAGGCCTCTTTAGGCTTTAGGCCTTAAAACTCACCCTGGGGCAGAAGCTTTCAAACCAACTGGCAGCCTCACAGGGCAGTGCCTCAGGGCCTGTGGAGGGGAGGGAGGACCAAGCAGCCAGGACTCTGGGGACCACCCCCCACCTCGGCCTCCACCACAGCAGCTCTGCTTTGGTCCATGGTTCTGAAGCAGCTTTCAATCAGAGACCTTCTACTGTTCACAATAACTTTTGAAAATCAGTGCCCTGAGGGATAAATGTCCTTGTCAAGCCAAGTGTCCCGCTAGTGCCTACTCTGGTGACATTCAGAGGCTTGGAGACAAAATTCTGGCATGGAAGAGAAAGGCAGGTGAGAACAGCTGACGTGCTCAGCCAAGCCCAATGCCAAGGCTGCTCCAACTGTTCCCTGCTCAGCACATCGGCTCTGAGTGGTGTCCTGACCCGGGGCCTGCGGAGCACAGTGCTGCCTCTGAGCACTTGACTACCCAGTTTCTTCACCTGCAGCAAACACCTGTCCCCTGCTCCTCCATCTCCACCGACCTGCCTACTCCGCAATGCATGAGGAACTTGTCTCTGTTGCCTGAAAGCCTCACCACATCCATCTGATACGATCCCCATCTCAGGGAGGAGAACCTGAGGTTCAGAGAAATGACTCAGCCAAGGATTCCAGTCCAGGTTGGTCTGAATCCAAAGTATTCTTCCCACTCTACCCTTGCCTTCCACCTCCCACAGCCCAGCGGCTCATCCCTCTCACCTCTATCCAAATCCTGCCCACGCGCCGGCCCATCTGGCTCTTCCAGGGGACACCACTCTGTCAGTGTTATTTCCTCTTCTCCGCACATGCTCCCCATTTACCTACTGGCCCCTTCACACCCCCTGAGAACCGGTTTGGGCACAGCCTCTCCTGGGGAGCCCTCCCTGGACTCTGAGGCTGGCTCGGGTGTCTGCTCAGCATCCCTCCTCCAAGTTTCCCCCAGTACAGCCCAATGGCTGTGGTCATTTGAAACCTGCACCTTACAAAGGCCCTAAGTCCTTGGGAGTAGGGCCCAGGGCCATGGTGCTCACTTTATGCCATGGCCAGCCAAGAGGCAAGACACCGAGGAGGTAGTTCATGAACACTGATGGAGCCAGGGAATGAGTGAGCCCGCATTGCACCGGGCCCCCAGCAGGTGCTGGGTAGAGTGCAGAGATGAGGTGTTCTGCTGTTGGTCTCACCTCCTACAGGAAGCCTCCCTTGGTCACCTCAGAGCTTTGCTTATTTCCCATTGTCATCCACTGTCACTCACTCAGCAAATCTTTGAGCACTAATTAAGCCAATATAGCATAAGAAGGGATATTTGGCAAAGAAAGACAGAGAAGGTGGCACACCATCACTCTGCCCCCTGCACCTCCCCCAGGCACAGGTCTCCAGCTGCCAACATCAGCGAGGCTGGCGATGTGGCCTCTAGGACCCCTCTCCTCCCTTCCTACACGCTGGCCTGGTCCTGGATCTCCAGTGACTGCTGCCTGCCCTTCCTCTCTCCCTTGCCCACTTCATGGTGTTTCGCCCAGCCCAGCCGTACCCGGTTGATGAGCTCGCCAACCATGCCAGTCCAAGAGCCGTTGGGCTCTGGCGCCCCATACAGCCCATCCTCCACCAACCGCAGGCGGTATCGGAAACGCAGCAGTTCGGCCAGCTCTCGCAGCATGTCCACGCAGAAGCCCTCAAAGCGCTCATTCCCCGACAAGGCCTGGAAGTTGGGCCGGCGCATGACATACGGGTTTTCCTGGTTGGGCAAAAGAGAGCAGGAAGGGTCAGAGACAGGACATTTTGGGGCTAACTCAGGGATCTTAGGACCCAAGTGGAGCCTGAGGACCTGGACCAGACAGCTAGAACAAAAACCTGTTCACAGAGGCGGGATGACAGTTTCACTACATGTACTCCTCACCTATCTCAGGTACTGGGATGGTTGAGACAGGAGGGTCACAAATTCTAAAAAAAAAAAAGGGCTGGGGATATATAGCTCAGTGGAAGCCTCTGTACCCCCACATCTCAGTACCCCACATCTCACCGAAAGCTCAAAGTGGAAACAGGTCTGAAAGCTTAGGGAAAAGTACATGGATCTTACGGGTTTTGCCAGCCCCTAACAGATTGCAAGGAGTCATTTTAATCTCCACATCAACCTGACATTCACTGGTCTGCTGCCGAAATGAGTATGAGGGAAGAGAGAACTTCAGACAGCACCATACTGGAGGGAACTCGTGCCAAACTAGAGCAGGGCTTTCAAGTTTTTGATTATGACCTCTAGCAAGAGATACAGTATACTGCATCTCAAGTCACCCTCACACATGCACACATGTAACTAGACACAATTACACACACACACACACACACACACACACACACACACATCCCAGTACTTGCCCTTAGTGATTATGAGTGGTACATACTGATTTTGTGTGTGTGTGTGTGTGTGTGTGTGTGTGTGTGTGATACTGGAGATAGAGCGCAGGGCCTTCACAATGAGTTATATCCCAGCTCATTTTTGATTTATGATTTTGAGACAAGGTCTCATTAAGTCACTAAGTTACACAGGCTGGGCTCAAACTTGGAATCCTCCTGCCTCAGGTCTAACCACTGGGCCTGGCTCACACTGGTATTCCTATTTTTCTCTACTTTACCCTTTTTTTTTTTTTTTTTTTTTTGAGACAGGGTCACATACTGTAGCCCAGGCTGGTGCTGAACTCACAATGGAGCCCAGGCTGGCCATGGACTCACAGCAATCCTCCTGCTTCAGCCTCCCCAGCTGCTGTAATTACAGGCGTGCGCCACCACACCCAGCTTATGTGGTATTGGGGAATCAAACTCAGGTACTTAGCACTTGACGTAGCACTTGCTAGGCAAGTACTTAAACTGCTGAGCTGTTCCTCCAGTCCCTCTACTTCACCTTTTCACATGACCAGCAGCGATTCACTAAACTCACTTCATTAGCCACCAATAGCCAAACAGGGTCTTCCCCACCAGGATTTAGTTCCAGCCCAATGCCTCTATGAGGAAAGCAGGCCTGGGATGCCAGATGGTGCAATTTTAAGAGAATTTGGAAACCTAGATTGTTTTGTAAAATCTCCTGATTATAAATGTTAGCAACTAATTCAAATTCTAATACTTTTTTTTTAATGTTTGTAGGCTAAACAAACACACCTGCCAGTTTGCAATCTCTGGCCTTTTGCTGTGTTGGGGCTTATTTCTGAGAGTCACAAGCAAATTTCACTGACCCAAATGTGCCACAGAAACACGAAAGCAGAGAGAACAGTCACAGTGTTAGTACAACAAGGAATCCAGACATGAGCATAACAAAGGGACACTTATCTTGACACAGTTTTGTCTAAGTGGTTGTCAGCACAGTGCCACTTTGGGCTAATGAACAAAAGGACTCAGGAAGCGGGGCAAGGCGGTATAATCTCATCCGCTCTGGAGGTGGAAGGAAGCCGGGGGACTGCAAGTTCAAGACTAGACTGAGCTGGGATGAGAAAAACAAGCCATAAAAAAAGAAAAAGAGAGAGATAGAAAAAAGTAAGAAAATAGACTTTGTGGAAAGAGAAATGGGGCTGGGGGCCAGTGAGAAGGTAGGAATGGGGAAGGAAAATAAAAATGATCAAGATTCGATAGGTAAATACACCAATTTCCCAAGCTGACTGTTGTTATGTATCATAAATACATACTAACAAAAGAATAAAAATCAAAAAGCTGGGGATAGCTTAGTGGGGAAGTGCTTGCCTATCACATGTGAGTCCCTGGCTTCAGTCATCAGCACCACACACACATCCACAAAGGACTTAGCAGGGGAGGAAAGCTCTGGGAATAACATCCATGACAGCCACCGTGTATGGAGCCCTGCCCTGAATGTGTTCTCTCAATTATCTAACTTTAATTCCGCACAGACCATGCATTGAATGAGCGTTATTGAACGCTTTTTTTACCCATGTGCACACTGTGGTTCATAGAGAGCAAGTGACCTCTGCCACCTTTCCTAATTACTCAGCTCCATGATAGATGTGAACACAATCTGCTTCCTCTCGCACCAATGGGTGGGGGCCCTTCCCCACCCCTTCCCACTGGCCTTGCCACCTGCTCTGGCCAACGGAGTGTGGTGGAAGTGATGCTGTGTGAGTTTAGGAACCTTGGCCTTCAGCCGACCATGGGACCATTGTACAAGGATTTCCGCCCAAGCCAGCCTGCTGGAAGGATGAGTTGCCAGAGGCATGCCAGGAACAGCCCACACCTACGCATACCGACACTCATTCAGGACCTTGCAGGGCAACCTGCCCACCAGCTGGATGAGCCCAGGTGAGACCAGCTGAGAACTGCCCAACTGACCTGCAGAAGAATCATCAGAAATAATGAGTCATTACCACTGAAGGTCTCTGGGACTGGGGGCAGTTTGTTACACAATGACAGATAGAATCTCCTACCATGAGGCAGGTCCTTCCACAGGCCCTGTATTCCAAGGTGCCACAGCTAAGAAACGACAGGACAGAGGGAAGCCAGTATTTCCCTGCCTGTCCTCCCTTCACCTCGCCTCTTTTCTCTCCCCACCCCCCACGCCTCCTTTCCAAATCCAAAATTGTGGAACTGGGAGCGGGAATGTGAGAGATACTAATAATAGCAGCAGCAGCTAGCATTTCTTGTGGGCTTGCTGTGTGACAGCTCTCCTATCGGCGTGGGAGGCCGGTATTATTACTTCTGCTTTAGAGATCAGGACACTGAGGTCCAGAGAAGTGAAGTCGGAAGTGGCTGAGGACAAGTCACTCTGACTCCAAAGCTCTGCTCTTAGGCCCTGTGCTAAACTGAGCTCAAGCGGACAGAATCACAGAGTAGGAACGGGAGAAAAGCCAGACACAGGGACAGGGCATCCCATTCAGGTATCAAAGCTGGAGAAGCAGAAATCAAGAATCTCAGAGCCAAGCACCCATGCTGAAGTTCACAGACAGTCCTCGTGTATGTGTTGTACGTGCGTGTGTTTGTGCGTGCAAGTGTGTGCGTGAGATTGGAAAGAACCACCCAGGGAATGCTGAGCTATATCCCGATCCCCTTTTAAAGTTTTATTTTGAGACAGAATCACACTAAATTGCCAAAGCTGGCCTCAGACTTGCAGTCCTTCTGCCCGAATCTTCAAAGCAGCTGGGATTACAGATGTGCGCCACTATGCCTGGCCTTGTAGAACCTTCTTGGTATACAGAGGAAGAAAGCAAGGTTCAGAGAGGTAAAGTGTCTAGCTCAAGGCCATAAAGCTAAACTACAGTAGTGGAAAGGGAGATGGGGCAGACTGAAGATTCACAACCTTATTGCTGTGTCCTCTGAAGCCCTTGTTTCTTCCACTAAACTAAGTTAATCTCCTAATTCAAGACTGAAGAACTTGGGTTCAAGGTCTCAGAATCAAGGTCTGAGCTTAAAGAGACAAAAATAGACACTTAGCCCTAGGATAGAACTCAGGATCTAAAAACGATGATCTAAGACTCAACTTAGAGCCTTGGGTCTGCACAACCAAAGGTCCGTAAGGTGCCTCTGATTCAAGGTTTTCAGGTGTCAAAAAGAACCTTTTGCCCAACACTGTGGACAGGCAGTGGCACATAGCCAAGTTGGATTCTAAGAATCCATTTTGTTGTTGTTGTTGGTGGTGGTGGTGGTGTTTGAGACAGAGCATCACTCTGCAGTCCAGGCTGGTTCTGAACTCATTACGTTGCCCAGGTTGGCCTTGAACTCACAACAATTCTTGTGCCTCAGACTCTTAAGTGTTAGGTCATGCGCCACCACGTCTGTCTCCTCTAAGAATCCTTCCTTAGAATGTGTATCTATGCACAAAAATGCGAGTCCAAGAAAGTCTCTGCAGCAGTTCTCATGGTGGGAACAAAAGAGTGGAACAATCTAATTTAAGACAAGTTAGAGATCATCGATGTCATAAAAGAATCCCAGGCAACTACCAAAATAGCAAAGTCTATAGGATATATTAAGCGGGAAGAAAAACAAGCTACAGAACAATGTGCGCAAAATGCTATTCTTTGCGGAAGAAAGAGCAAGTATGTGACTGCACATGCACAGACATTTCTGGAAGGATGGTGGCCTCTGAGAAAAGAAGATGAGGCCGAATTTCTACCCCTCATCCCCTTTATCCTTCTTCTTCATGTGTGTGTGTGGCACTGAGGATGGACCCAGGGCCTTCACACTGAGCTACATCCCTAGCTCATTTGTGTTTTATTTTGAGACAGGATCTTGCTGTTGCTAAGTTGTACAGGCTGGGCTCAAACTTGTGATCTTCCTGCCCGAGTCTCCCAGAGAGCTAAGATTACATATATAGGCACATGGCACTATGCTCAGCACCCCTTTTTCCTTTAAACTCTTGTTTTTCCTGGGCTTATATTAACTGTTATCTTCTGCACCAATGTCATGAATTTTTTTAAAACAAAGATGATATTTACAAAATCAAAATGCAAAGGATCTAGAACCAAAAAAAAAAAAAAAAGTTCTAAAGAGGGACATCAAAACTGGTAGACATAACTCACCTGTTAATTTAAACTCTGATGTTAAGACAGTATGGCATTAGAGCAGAGGTGGACAACAGAACTACAGTGCTACAAAATCCACACATAAGCAGATATGGATTGGGGCTGGAGGGATGCCACAGCAGTTAAAGTGACTGCCTTACAAGCACAAAGGCCCTGCGTTTGGTTCCCCAGCACCACATAAGGCTGGGGTGTGGTGGCGCACACCTGTAATCCCAGCACTTGGAAGGCTGAGGCAGGACGATTGCTGTAAGTACAAGGTCAGCCTGGGCTTCTATATAGTGACGATAGAGCAAGACCCTGTCTCAAAAAAAATATATATATATGGATTTAGATGAAGACTGTCAAGGAGAGGGAAAAATAATCTCTCCTTTTTTTCAGGGTGCTTTAAATAACTTGTTTATAAGTAGGAAGCTCCAAAGGCAAATTTCTGATCCTTAGGTACATTGACAACCCATATCTTTTTTTTTTTTTTAGACAGGGTCTTGCTCTACAGTCCAGGCTGGTCCTGAGCTCACTGAGTAATCCAGGCTGGCCTTGAACCCATGGAAATCCTCCTGCCTCAGCTTCCCAAGTGCTGGGACTATAGACATGCACCACCATGTATGTGGTGCTGGGGAATCGAACTCATGGCCTTGAGCTTGCTAGGCAAGCGCTTTAACCGCTGAGCTATTTCTCCACTCCCAGCAACTCACATCTTTCAGCAAGAACAATACTGACCCTGAACACTGACGACACGACAGAACCACCTGAGCACAGTAAGAACTTCTGGGGCAAAAGCACCACACTTCTTTTCAATTAAGAACATCTCTGATAATTCAGAGGCATTTTTTATTCATAGCAGGACTGAGTATGAGACCCAGGGCCTGGACCACAGCTACCGGTGAGGCGCCAAACCATATAGATACGGCCTCTCTCTTATGCCATAAATTCATAAGGAATAGGTTCTAGCAGCTCAGGCTCCTTCTCCCTGGTCCTCACAAGTGTGCTTCCCTGGGTGGGGCAGTCAGGTGCTTCTGCCTTTCTCTTTGGCTTCCTTTGTTTTCTGATCGCCTTCCTTCATGTGCTTCAGGAAGCATCTCTGCTATTAGAGTGCTTAGCATGCTCAACATGCACACTAATTCCTTTGGCCAAAATCTTGCCCTCAACTTGTTTGTTTACAACAATGCTGAGGCAGGAAGAATAGCACAGTTGTTGCAGCATTTGCCTAGTAAGTTCAGGATCCTGAGTTCGATTCCTTCCTCAGCACCACAAAAACTGGCTGTGGTAGTGCACACATGTAATCCCAGTACTCAGGAGGCTGAGGCAGGAGGACTGCCATGAGTCTGACTCCAGCCTGGGCTACAGTGAGTTCAGGATTAGCTTGTACTGTTACCCGTTTCTTTGATGTCAACAGTATTACCCTTTCTTTTGTAAATCTGTGTATATGTGGTCGAAGGCATGGCTCCATGTATTCTAAGATGCCTAGAGAACATATATCATGTTCCTCTCTTCTTTTCCTTTGTGTTTGTTATTTTGGCAAATTACTGGAAGATGGCAGTTCTATCATCTTTTAATAAATGATGCTATTTAATTAAACATCATCTGGAGGACATATATTCTGACCCTCCAAACACCTCACGTGATTCCTAAAAGTCAATTCTAGATAAACTGTACACTTAATTTTTTTTCAGTGCCAGGTACTGAACCCAAGTCCTTGGCATTGAGCTACACCCTCCCCATCCCCAGCTTTTCTTCCCTTTGTTTTCTTTTGTTTTGAGACAGGGTCTCGCTCTGTAGCCCAAGCTGGTCCTGAACACACTATGGAGCCTTGGAATCATAGCAATCCTCCTGCCTCAGCCTCCCGAGTGCTGGGATTACAGGCATGCACCACCACACCCGGCTTATTTGGTGCTCGAGTATCAAATTCAGGTACTTAGCACTTGATGTAGTGCTTTAACTGCTAAGCCATTCCTCCAGTCCCTTCCCTGTTTTTTTTTTTTTTTTTTCATTTTTTGAGAGAGGGTCTCGCTAAGTCACTAAGTACTTAGGCTGAGGTTACACTTGCGAATTTCCTGCCTCAGTCTCCCAGAGTGCTGACATTACAGATGTATATATTGTGCCTAATTTGAAGAATTAAGTGCAAAAGAAAAATTATGAATTTTTTTTAAAAAAAAACAAGAAAAAAGACTGGAGATGTAGCTCAATAGTTGAGTGCTTGCTTAGCCTGAGTGAGATCCTGATCTTGTGAAAAAAAAAAGAGAGAGACAAAACATAAAAACAAATAGGAGACTATCTTCATGAACTTAGGGTAGGCAAAGAATTCTTAAAGTCTAAAAGTATTAGCCAAAAAGGAAAAAAGCTGATAAAGTGGACTTTAGTGAAATTAAAAATCAAATCATTTTATCAAATCATTCATCAAAATCAAATCATTTTATCTGAGGGTTAAAAGGCAAGCTACAGAGGAATTGTCAAGACGTGTATCCAGCAAAGGACTTATACCCAGAATGCATAAATAACTCCCAAATCAATAAAAAGGACATATGGCCCAATTTTTCAAAAAATAGGAAAAAAAGCTTAAACAAGATCATCCCGAAAGAGTATTTCCAAATAATTGGCAAACACAAAAAGGAGGTCAAGTGCAAATAAAAACTACCACACATCTTTGGGACCCTCATACGCTCACCCCTGGGGAAAATAAAGAGCCGCTGGAGTTCTCAGTGAAATAAAGGGAGGGAATGAAGTGTTCAACCAATTTGGAAAACACTTTTGCAGCATCTACTCAAGCTAAGGCACAATTGCAACTAACAATTCCACTCTCTAAGACATACCACACAGAAACGGCAATACAAGATCACCAAAAGTCATGGGATGGAACGATTCTGTCTGTTAGTACTGCTCAGAACAGCCGAAGGCCACAAACCATTCAAATGGCCATCTACACCTGATGAATAAATTGGAACGCACCCACATCACGGAACATGTGACGATGCGACTAAACTCCACGTGGAACATGGATGAATTTCATACACATAATGTCCAGGAAAAGGAGCTAGATAATAGAGAGCACACAGTATGACGCCATTTATACCCTATTCATGGCTGGCACGGACTTTACATGGTAGTACACACCTATAATCCCAGCTGAGGCAGGAAGAGCTCAATCTCAAACCCAGCTGAGCTATTTAACAAGCCCCTGTATCAAAAGGAAAAAAAAAAAAAAAAGGCCTGGGGATGTAGCTTAGTGTGAATTACCCAGTACCAGTACGACCCCTGCGTCAGTAAAACAGGAAGTGGGGAGGGTACAGTGGCTGTAGGGACGGAAGTTGAAATGGTAGTTCCTCCAAGCAGATTAGTAACTGGAAGGGGTACAAGGAGGCTTCAGGACTGGAAAGCTGGTTACATTAATGTGTTTGTTTTTTTAAAATTCCATGAGAAGTAATATTTATAATCTATGCGAGTTTCTATGTGCATATGGCACTTCAATGAAAATATCTGCAGGTGGAGGTGGGGAGGGGGCATAGCTCAGTGGAAGAGCATTTACCCAGTAGATTCGAGGCCCTGGGTTCAATCCCCAGGACCACAGAAAAAAAAATTTTTTTTGAAAGTAAGAACAAAACAAAAAGGAGAGTGGGTTCTGAAACATTCCTCACAAATCCAGGTCCATGACTTCCAGGAGTACTTTTTCTAGCCCAAACCACTAACTCTGTTATGAATACTTTAACTCTCTCATTGTATAGAGGGAATTGGGGACTGACAGGAGAGACCTGCTCAGGTCACACTGTTTAACAGCAGAGCTAAGCTTAGCTCACAGTCCTGAAACTCAGAAAGAAACAAAAACTGAGGCAGTGGAGAGCAAAGGACAGATCCATTGGCTCTGCCAACTCAAACTGGCTTTGCCTCCTCCTAGCTGGGAAACTGAAGCAAGTCACTTAGCCTTAGTTTTCCATCTAAAAATCAAGGTCAAGCCAGGCCTGGTGGTGCAGGCATGTAATCCCAGCACTCTGGAAGGCTGAGGCAGGAGGATAGCAAGTTCAAGCCCTGGACAATTTAGCAGGGACAACTAAGTGAACGCTACATAACTTAGCAACTTAGTGAAACTCTGTCTCAAAAAAGAAGTGGGGTGGACACCTGGGGATATAGCTCAGGATGTAGTGTGCAAATGTAAGAGGCCCTGGGCTTGATCTCAAATTAAAAAAAAAAAAATCAAAGTCATAAAACCTCAGAGATGCTGGGAAGACCAGGTAATATGGGCTTTAAAGAGCTCAAAGATGTTAGCCACCGTGATTACTATGTTCATTAAGGACGAACGCTCCGGAGGCCAGGCAGGGCACTCACAATCACTTAGTGTACTTTCATACTGGAACTGCAGTTCTCATATCAGATCTGTTCCCCACAAAATGGCTCACTAGACTCATTTTATGGGTGAAGATATGGATACTGGAAAATTAGAGAACTTGAACTGGGATCCAAGAATGGACTGAGGCCTGCCTGCCCCAGAGTAGGAGCTCACACTACCACACTGTTCACCAAAGAGCAAGGTGAGGTTTCACAGCTTGGGGAAGAGAGTCATCAGCACCAACTGTGTGTGTCTGAGGCTGCGCTGACATTAGCAGACCACGCCTGGCCTCATCTCCTTGGGACTTCTGTACCCTACACATCCTTCAGGCCTGTCTCAACCTGGAAGCAAGCTCAGCTCTTTTAGCTATCTGTGAGCTCCACTTCAGGCACAGCTCCAGCCTGGGCCCAATCCTGGGACCTCCTCTGCTTGGCTTTTTCTTTTTTTTAATTGAGACATGATCTTGCTACTGTAGTCCAGGCTGGTGGGCTGGTCCTGAACTCACTATGTAATCCAGGCTGGCCTCAAACTCATGGCAATCCTCCTGCCTCAGTCTTTTGACTGCTGAGATTACAGGTGTACACCACCATACCCAGTTTATGTGGTGCTGGGAATTGAACCCTGGGCCTTGCACTTGCGAGGCAAGCACTCTAACCGCGGTGCTATTTCTCCAGCCTTGCACTGCTTTTCAATGTCCATGTTGGACTCTCCTCACTCTCCCACTCACACCTCCTCGCCTGCATGGTGGCTGCGCTCAGAGACCACGAGCTTCCTGACATCAGCATCTGGCCCTGCTCCCTCCTGTTTAGCACCTTCTTTCCAAGGTAAAGAGCAGGCACATCACGTCCTTCTCTGCTTGCTAAGTGCCAGGCACCATTCTAGGCCCTTGGAACCCAGTGGGGAATAAGACAAATCTTGACCCACATGTTGCCCAGGTATGTAGCCTGACTCACATCAATCCCAAGTGCTTAATGGAAGGCCTTCCCCAGTACCCAAGCCCTTAACCAAAATGCTGGTGACGGCTGGGGCTGTGATGCAGTGGTACAGCACTTGCCTAGCACATGTGAACCTCTGGGTTCCAGCCCCAGCACCACAAAAGAAAAAGGAAAAATACCAAAATGTTGGAGAATGAATGGGGTATATCAGGCTCTGTGCACAGAGAAGCTGCTGCTTCCCTGGCCAAGCTGACAGACACTCCCCAAGGTCCCTGCTCCTGTTGCCCAGGATGTTCTCCGGGCAATGCATTCTTCCCAAACTTCTAAAGCAACGTCTGACGCCGCCAACTCTGGAAGGTCTTTCTCAGGCTTCCAAAGCTGTGCCAGTTCCTTCTTTCTGTAAGAACCCCTCATTTTCCTGGGTGGGAATGACTGTGTACAGGTTTGTCGCCTCCATCGGGCTGAGATCACCTCCCCCAGTCACCCCTGAGAGCTCCTGTGATTCATTTCTGAGCCTCCACAATTTGTGTAAGACCAGGAACACAGCAGCTTTAGTAAATATTAGTGGAATGAATGTGTAGATCAATCCATCAAGAGACAAATGAACCTCAGGAAGAGAAGAACAATATTGGCTCTTGGCCCTTAGGGAAGGGGCAGAGGAGCATAAGAGAGGCTCTCCTGACCTCCTCTCCCTGACCTCTGGCCCCTACTCCCCACCAGGGATCTCAAGGACTTCCAAGAAGCTACGGGGACTGACCACACACCACACGCAGAGGTGCCGGCTGCTCTTGGCAAGCCAGCTCACAGGGCCCCTCAGTGAGGCTGTTAGCAAGTATCTGGTTCCCCATATGCAGACCATCTGTCCCTCCACAACAGTCTCACTGGCCCTTCTCCAGAGGGACTCGAGGTCCTCTTTAGACCAGGAGTTTTCTAGGAACTGAGGAAATGGCTTTATGATCAGAAAATTTGGGGGATCTTCGGCATCCTGTGAAACCCTCTGGAAACCCTCTGTGAACCTCAGCATCCTCAGCTCTTAGCCAGCCCAGCTTACAATGCTGTGACAAGTGTGACTACCTGGCACGTCCAGCCTTTGGTACCAGCTGCTCAGGGAAGCCCATGCTCCCCAGGCCCAAGGCATCACCCTTAGACTGTAACACCTGCTGGCCGGTGCACAGTGCCTTGTGCCAGCCAAAGTGTCCCTCCTCCTCACGGGGAGCCAGGGCAAGGCTGGATCTATTCACAAGACCCTTGTTTGGATCTTTTTCCCTACTGTCCCCTTACTCCTCTCAAACCACTCACCAGGATGGTAGTGACCACCAGTGTCTTATTGGCCAGTGTCTGTGACAGGTTGATGTCCAGCGTGGTGGCATTCATGGCCAGAGTCCGGTTAGAGTACCACACTCCAATCTGGGGGCAGAGAGGGTGCCATCAGCATGGACCCTGCCTAGGACAAACAGCATCTGGCTCTCCACCCATATCCCTGCTCACCTCACGGTGGCCTTGCCGTGACTTCTCTAGGATGCGCAGGGTGTAGTTGGTCCTCTGCCCTTTGCTGTTGAACTCGACCCGCCCGGTCAGCCCATCATACTCTACCTAGCAGGGCAGGAGGTGGGGCAAAGGGAGGGGTAGCAGGGTCCAAAGATGGGCAGCAAGGCCCACCAGAGACAAGACATCCAAAGAAAGGGACAGAGACAGGGGTGGAGGAGGCAGGACAGAAGGACCAGGAAGGACAGCACACCAAGAAAACACAGGGAGGCGGCACAAAGAAGCAGACAAGGAGCAAGACCCAGTGAGACCACATAGCCCAAGACAGGCAGAGAACAGCAGGGGTGGACAGACAGGACGCAAGAATGAGAAGGAAGTCCAGAGGCAGTGGGCAGATGGGGACGGAGGTAGGAGAGAGGGCAGAGGGAGGCAGGGTGGACACAGTGAGCGCCCCTGCCTGAGGTGGTCACTGTCCCACCTCTTCTACTCTCCCCTGCTCCTGACTCACCATGCGCAGGTAGTTCATGAGGCTGGTCCCATGGGGCCAAATGTTGGCTGAAGTACAGGCCAGTGGCTTGACACCGATCTCTTGGCTGCGGTTCAGCTCTCGGACGGCACTCACTACCACGTGCACAGCGTCAAACATCAGGGCTGCTGACAGCTGGGGTGGGGTAGAGGAGGGGTGGATGGGAAAGAGATGGCTTAGCCAGAAGAGCCCTGAAGCTCCCCCCTAGGGTATGACCCCCAAGCTCTTGGACAACTCTCTTCACAGGAATGACTTGGAAAGTCAAAGGGGCTCAGGCATCCTTCTGGGGATGAGGGGATGCCTAGCGGGAAGGTATACGTGTTGTCCCATGCCTTGATGGGAGAAGGTCTTCCAGACTACTTATGGCCATACACTTATCTAGGGAAAGACAACTCTGGAAGAGTTTGCATGGACAGCCAGCTGTGTCTCCCACATAGACAGGCGTGCCTGGGAACCTGAGCCACGCACAGGAGAGAGACAATCACTGCGCATTTCAGGTGGCTGGGGCACGCTTATGTAAGAAGGCTGGATGCATGTGCCCAGTAATCTATGCACTGGGTAGGCAGAGGGTCTGTGGGCACGAGGTCAGGATGGTGGATCTAAGCCTGGGAGGCTGGTATCCTTGAACTAGAGGCCCAGCTCGGCTATTTCCTGACTCTAGGGTCAGGCCCTTACGCATCTCCAAGTCTCAGTTTCCTTCCCTATAAATGAGGATAACACAGTCTCTGTTTCCAAAAACACAGTGGGCCTCAAGGGAGATAATGACCAATGGCGCTTGGAACAGCACCTGGTATCCAGTGAATAGTCACATACCCTAGCCACCATGTTGTGACTGAGACTGATGCTGGATATCTGTGTGTGTGCACGTGAGCATGTGTCTTAGCTGGAGTGGTGTGAGGATCTGAGTATGGGTGTTGTTTGGCATGTGCAGAGATGTGTATGAATGCGTTGATGTGTGTGACTTCCCTGTGTGGACACATCTGATTGTGCAGCTTGGCATCTGTGTGCACTTCTGTGCATGCAGGAGTATATTGGTATCTTGGTATGTGAGATGTCTGAATACACACACGTACACATCTTCTGTATGTTTGCACTTACTCAATATACATTATTGGACACCTACTTTAAGCCAAGCTGTTTTAGGTGCTGGAGAGACGACAGTGAACAAAATGGACAAAAGCATTGCACTTAAACTCTTCGTATCTCCGTCTACATGTAAACATAACAGAGCAAGCTGCGTGGTAATTCAGTGTAAGCGCTACGGGGAAAAAGAAAGCAGGGAAAGGGGCTAAGAAGTAGATGGTTTTTCAATTTTAAAATAAGGAAGCCAAAGAAGGTCTTAAAACACCAATGGAACATTTGAGCAAAAACTTGCCAATGAGGAATTGGCCACAGTTTCTGCAGAAAAGTGTGTGGGAAGTCCAGAGAAGAGAGCATTCAAAGGCCCAGAGGTGCACCTGTGCTTGGGGCATCAAAGCATCTGGAGGAAGACGGCAGGGCTGAAGCAGTGTGGGAGAGGAGAGGAGAGAGATATGGGTCAGACCTGCAGAGGGCCGCAGCATGAAGCCTTTGGAAGTGCCAGAGAGTTCTGAGCATGAGCTGAGTGATATCTGAAAGGGGGCCCTGTGTCTGTGCACACCGTGCCCACACTAAGGGTGACTGAGCACATGCTTACCGCAGGGCCTGGGTAGGTGCTGGCTTCACAGTTCTCCCTCCAGGACATATTGAGGCTGCGCACAAACTCAGGGTAGAAGGGGTGGGAGGTGTTGAACATGGAGAAGCCCAGGATGTTAGAAGAGTCTTCCACAATACCGTCCAGATGCAGGATGGGGAAGTCCTAAGACCAAAAAGATATGGTGAGGTCTAGGGCGAAGCCCAACGTGGGGCAGGCGCAGAGGGAGGGGCCTGGAGGTGGTACGCACCATGGTGGTGAGGATGTACTTGTAAAACGCCGAGGTCATTCCCAGCTCTGAGGCCTGGAGAACACGGAGAGGCCAGGAAGTGGCATGAGAGGCAGGAGCCCCCAGGCCGAGACAGGGGGACCCAAGAGAGGAAGAGAGATTTAGAGACAAGCCTGGCAAGAAGACACCCAGTGGGAAACACAGTGAGAGACACCCAGAGACAGAAAGACAGGAAGCAGGAAACAAGTGAGAGCAGAGGGAGACCTCAGGCCCTTGCATCCCACCATGCTAGCTGGTGCCCCAGGGGAACACAGATTTTCTGGAGGAGAGAATGGAGCACTCAAGAGCTCACTGTCTCTCACAGGCCATTCAGACTTACTTGCGGAAAGAGATAAAGTGGGGCAGGACCTTACTCTCCACAGGGCCCAAAAAGCCATGGGTGCTGCTAACATGTGGAGCCCTGACTATTTACATATAAGTTCAAAAACGCAGCTAATTCAAATCTCAAGGTTCATTTTGAGAGTCTCCTTTTTCTATTTTCTCTCCTTTTTTTCTCTTTGAGACAGGGACTCCCTCTGTAGTTCTGGCTGGTCCTGAACTGCCTCTGTAGTCCAGGCTGGCCTTGAACTCACAGCAATCCTCCTGCCCCAGCCTTCTGAGTGCTAAGATTATAGGTATGCCCCATAACACCCAGTTAATTTTTATGTGGTAGCTAGGGAAGCAAACCCAAGGCCTTCCCCATGTTAGGAAAGCGCTTTGACCACTGAGCTTTGCACACAGCCCAGAGAGCCCCTTTCTCACAGTCCTAGAGGACAGCAAGGCTGGAAGATCTCGCTTTTTCTATGCCCAGGGCACCCAGTCCTGACCTTCACAAGAACAACAGTGTTACAGAGCACCAGTTTACACTTCCAAAATGGTAGGTGCTGGGTTCTTCAGCACAGGTTTTGGGGAAAGGGAGGCTGGGAGAGGACAGAGGACCTGGGATCCCTGCCCAGACCAGCCTCTGCCTTCTAGCCCAGAAACTTGACCCTAGGCCATCCTGCCTCAAGATCTCATTCACACTTCTGTGGGCTGCAATCAACAGTGACATATGGTTTTAAATTCAAAAAGAAGAAAGTGGCCTAAGATAGTGTAAGTCTGATTATGAAAAAATGATTAAGAATAGGGAAATAAATGATTAATGAGTAGAGTCACTGCTAAGATGGCATGCACTGGGCCCACCAGGGAAGAACCTGGTACTCTGGGCCTTCCTGTGTGCCCCGAATCCTCTGCTCCCTCTCCCCAACTTCAGCCTCTTTGTCTGCTAAATGCTTAGGATACTGGCTCCTATCACAGGGTAGTGTGAGAGTCAAACTGAGATCTCATGCAAAGCACCTCAGCCCAGAGCCCAAGAACACTCCTAGGGGGCCATGCTCAGGTGCATTCACCGTGGGCTAGCGCCACGCTAAGTGCTAATCCTGCCACTTGCTTGCTAACCCTCCCAGCAAGCTACTTGTGTAGGAGCTGTCACTGTTCTCTCTTGCAGAGAGACCAGGTGCCATCCAGCTATGTGACTAGGAAGTAGTCAGGATGGCAGACATATTTTACAATCAAGAAAGAATATTCACATGAGGAGAGGATATCAATACCCTCTTCTCACCACTGAAGTCCCTGGTGACTTGCTCATAGTTCCCTAAGTCTCTGCCCCCTGGCCCTTTGCAGAATGAGAGATAGAGGAAGGCCCACCTTACGGAGGACAAGGTGGGAGATAGACGCATTTGCGTCAATGATGATGGTGGACACTTTGTCGTCTCGGATCTCCTTGAGCAAAGGTGTGGGGTCCCGGCTGTCATCTAGCATCCTCACTGACAGAGTCTCCTTGGAAATGAGGAAGCCACGCACCAGTTCTTCCAATCGCAGCAGGCCTAAGGGAGGGGTGGATCTTAGCCTAGAGCACTTCCTTCTAGATACCCAGCATGGGGTAGACCCCCTTCTTTTCCCCCAACAAGGGCTATCTGGGCAAAGGACTGAGGGGTGTGCCAAGGAGATAGGGTAACTGTCCCAGGAGCAGCTGGGGCTCTTGGGGTACTGGGCTTAGGGACCCAATGCCTTCTCTCCAAGCAGAATCCCAGCCTAGATTCCTCCCTAGATCTCCAGACTCCTATCTGTCACTGGAATGTCTGACATTGCAACCCAACGCTCCTGACTTCTTGCCCAAACCACTGTCTCCTCAGCACAGCCCTGTGGTTGGACAAACAGCACCTGCAGTCTGCCAGTCATTCAGGCTGGAACCTCTGATGGCAGCCTGATTTCTTTCTCTCTCTTTCTCTCTCTCTCTCTCTCTCTCTCTCTCTCTCTCTCTCTCTCTCTCTCTCTCCCTCCCTCCCTCATCCACACCCAGCCCATCTAGGTTTTGCCTTCAAAACACATTATAACCCATCACACCATGGCACCGTCACCAAGACACTGCCATCACTTGCTTTCTGCATTGGACACACTTGCCCAAATTTTTTCCCCCACAGAGGCCAGAAGGATGCAAACAGATGTGCACCCACTTTGTGCCAACCCTCCATCCCATACACTCCACCCTCCCTCCCTCTGCTCTAGCCACACCAGCCTTCTTGCTGATCTGTGCACACAACAGTCTCGCTTCTGTCCTGCAGCCTTGTCCCTGGCTGCTCCCTCTACCCAGAATTCTCTTCCTCCAGGCTCCCCACGAATCCCTCCTCACGTTCTCCAGGTCTTTGCTTAGGTGTCACCTTCTCAACAAGGCCTGAATTCAGCATTTTATTTAAGTGTCCCCTACCCTCTTGACTCACAACCCTTATCACTTGCTGCCGTGTCTCCATAAAAATTACTATGTCTATGTTGCTTCCAGTGTTTTCTGCTTACCTTCTCTCCTCAGAATGGAGGCTTGAGCAGCCATTCCTGCCTGTCTCACAAGCTCAGATCTACCAAATGTCAACAGTGCCTGGCATGCAGCAAGCAGTCAATGAGTACCTCTGGAAAGAGAGTCCCTACAGAGGTTACAGAGCACAGTCCCCTCATTCAGGCTTCACACGCACAACCTACCACCTACTGTACATCTCACTTGCTATCTCCAAGACATGTTACATCCAACACCTGCCCCTGGAACAGACCCATTTCCTTCTCTTCACAGAAGCCTGGTATCGTCAGTGACCCTGCCCTCTCTCTCCTTCCTCTACTCTCTTCAATCAGCCCTCCCTCTCCATCCTGATTGCCAACACCTGAGTCCACACCCATGTCTTCCCCCTCCTGCCTCTCACTAGTGTCCCTGCTACATTTATGTCCCTTGCCAGCCTGTGCTCTTCCTACCACATAAATCTGGCTGTGTCCCCTGGCCTTGCCCAGATCAGAACCTTTCACTCTTCTGTCATTCGTTCTTCATTCTCCCGCACTCCAGCCACAGGAGCCTCCTCGAGCCTCTCAGGAGGGCCATGCTCTCTGGACCCTCCGTCTCTGCTCTCAGCAGCCCTCAGGTTCCACCCACAGCCTTTCAATTCAGCTTAATTGTCCCCTTCTCGGTATGTGAGTGCTGAACCTCCTAGACAAGTGAGGGCCACTCCCAAAGGCCCCATTACCTCGTAAAAGTCCACATACTGCTCTGAGTCCCAGAAGCTCAACAGACCATGGCCTCCCCTGGACCTAGAGTCCCATGCAGGCAGTCTTAATTTAGCACCTTTCTCTGCCAACTGTCAGAGCCTAGCAGAAGGTCGGATGGGGCAGGTGTCTCGTCACCCTCTGTGGGCCAAATGGGTCTCTCTAGGGGTGGGTAGGAGGGCTCATGGAACCAGAGATTTTGGTTTGTGAAGGGGGAGAGGCCTAGTAAGGTCTAGTGCCTGGGTGACCCCAGGGATTCTAACCAGGGGCTCTGAATGACTGTATGGGACACCAGAACTAAAGGAAAGGGATGTTGGGGAAAATAAAACACCCATTGCCCTTCCCTCACACTCAGCCTTGGCGCAGATGAGGCTGGCCGAGGGGTAGTTGAAGGACTTGAGGATTCGGGAGACTGCCAGGCTGACGTCCTCGTTACTGGGGTACAGGCTGACAGATGCGAAGCGCAGGTACTGAAGACGGGGTGTCTCCTCAGGACCCACCTTGATGTGGGGGATCTGGACAGAGAGGGAGTTTCTGCTTGCACCCTGTTGCTCACTGGCCTCACCTCCCAGGGACCACTCCTGTGCCACCCTGCACTGCCCACCTTACCTCCTTCTCCCCACAGATATGGCTCACAGTGGAGGCAGACGCTGGGCTGGAGGAGGGCCCCAGGACCGACACGACCCCTTTAGGCAGGATCTGACACACTGCAGGAGCAGGGAAGAGATCACAGGATCAAGGCCTATGCTCTGTACCCACTCTGTCCCACTCACATACCCTGGCACAGAGAGGCTCTGGGACACTTGGAGTTGCCTGATTTTCCTCCACCACCCTCCAGGTAGAGACCAACCCCCGGCCCTGCTTAATACTATATGCAAAAGGAGGAGGAAGAAGTCAGAGAGATGGGGGGACACGGCCACAGAGGGACAGGTCAGTGAAGAGAAACAAAGGACAGCATGGAAGAGATAGGGACACCAGGGGCCTCCTTCTGACCTGCAAGCCCAGTGCCCAACTCCTCTGCCTTCACCTTCTTCAGTCATGCCGCCACCAACAACACACCCTTGCCCCTGCCCCCCACCATGAGGCTGCAGCCAAAGGCCCTTGGGTCCCCTATGCGCCAAATATATCCTTTTGTTGTTCCTGCATATGCCTCTTTCTGCTTCCTTCCCCTTAAACGCATGTGTATCTGAAGACTTGGCAGTGCTCAGCTGGCGTTTTTGCCTGTCCAGTGCTCCTTCTCACAGTAGAACCCCTACCTTTTCCTGGGAGATCCTGACCCACAGCCTACAAGTTTTCCAAGATTGACTGGGACCTGACTCAGACCAGGCCACTCTGAGAACCATATGTTCCTGGGTGCAATGACTGGTTCAGAGATGGGTAGGGGCTAAAATCAGACCAGAGAGAGACCACCTCATGTCTTCTGCTACAATCATTATTGGCTTTTCTAAACTGGTGAGATATGAGATTTGAGTTTCTAGGGTACCTTGGCACCAGTTGGGGAGGGCATTCCTGAAAAGGAGGCCAACTCAGAGGAAAGTAGATAAGACAGACAGATTATTGGGATGGCATTTAAACACCTGGATCCAGGCGTCTCTGAAACAATCTTGGGATATCATTTGAGCACCCGGATCAACCCATACCTGAAATTAGTACCTAGGTCTCTTAGTGAAATGATCTGATAATGTGGGATTTTTTGGTGAGTTGGTTGATTGGTTGGTGTTTTTTTTGTTTTGTTTTGTTTTTTGTGGTACTGAGGACTGAACCTATGGTCTTGCACCCGCTAGGCAAGCTCTCTACCAGTGAGCTTCCCAAGCCATAATGTCTTTTTTCTTTAAACCAGCCTAAGCCGGGTTTCTGCCACATCTAATTAAAAGCATCAAAACTGAACATCTCATCTTCCTCCAAAATTGTTCCTTCTGTGACTTCCAAGTTGGTGAAGGTCCCACCATTTGTGCAGACCATATGCCTAGAAATAATTCTGGCCTTCAATCTCTCCCCCAGTAGCCATTAGCTTTCAAATCCTGTCTCTTCTTTGTCCCCAAAATTTCTTACATTTGTCCTTTTTAACCCCTATGAGTCTCCTCAGTCATCACCCAGATCTAGCCTCCAGATTCACCTTACAGAAGCCCAGCTTCCTGGTTAAGCCCAATGACACTGCCTTAGCTGAAGGTGATAACTTCTACCCTGGTATTGCAGGCCCTGAACTGGCCTGCCAATCTGCCAGCCTCACCTCTCATTGTCACACTCCAGCCCAGAAATTGCACATGAAGCCCTCAACAGGTCCTAAATCCAGGTGGTCTAAATGGTCTCAACCCCATAACCTATTCCTTGGCTCCAAATACTTCCCACTCTTCCTAGCTCCAGACTGCAGGCACATGCCCGTGACACCATCTGCCTCCTCACTATCTTAGCTTTTCCCAGATTGTGTACTATGTTACACTGGTCAAAAAAGTCTGGGACAATCCTCAGTACGGGAAAAAAAAAATATCTAGGAAACATTGTACTGCATTTTCCCTCTCACTGATCTGAAATTTTCATGAGCAAAATAAAGCTCCTGATAAGGCCTAGTGGGACGAAATCTGTCTAAAACATGTTTTGTTGCTGCTGTCTGTTGTTTTGATCTTGTAGTGCTAGGGATGGAACCTACCACCTACATATACATACTAAGCAGGTACTGTTCTACTGATATACATCCCCAGTCCTAAAACGTGTTTCAAAGCTAGAGTTCACAAAGGTCTACGACCCAGCACATCAGTTCAATTGGCACATATTAACCTCCATTCAAACCATCAGTATTCAACAAGTACTTCCACCTCCCTACCACTTGGCAAACCAGTTGCCATAAGATGTGCTGGGAGCAACACTGCTCTTCCTATATCCTATCCACCTACCAAAACTCTGTTCCAGCCTGCCCTTCACTGGCCCACCCCGAGTCCTCTGGCATCGTGGCCTGGGCCACTGTGCCTAACAGCAGCCACCTCAGGTAAGAAGACAGAGATGAACAAAAAGGAAGGGGGCAGACAGAGTTAGAAGAGGATATGACCAAGCTGGGGAGGACCAGGGCAGAGGAACAAATGGAGGGCCCCACCTGCTCTGCCTCACCCCACGCCCCCGTGGCCCTGCTCACTGGTGTCCGTGGTCTCGTACTGGCTGTCCCGCTGCAGCTCAAAGATGTCTACTTCCACTCGGGCCTTGGCTGGGACCTCGATGATCCCGTTGATCTGCTCCCGGGCTAGGGCCAGGGCCAGACGCTCACCACGGCCACACACTGTCTGGTCATCCAGGATTGCAGCTGAGGGGATACAGGGGTTGGGGACCAGAATCCTGGTTCCTGAGGAAGGAGGTTCTAGAGTCTTTGCTTCTGAGTAAGGGTAAGGGTGTAAGGGTGGTTGTGAAGACTAACAGTCTATACTCCTAGACATGAGGCCTCAGAGATCTGGAGGTCAGGACCCTTGGATCCAGAGGAATGGGACACTGGGGTTCAGGCCTTGTCACTGAGGGAAGCTGATACCTGAAGCACAGAATCGCAGGTCCTAAGGGACTGGCATGTCTACGTTCCCTAAGAGAAGCCCAAGGACCCGGCAGGAGGGTCTCCAAGGAGGAGGGGGGTACTAGAGGGCCTCACCCATGCGCAGTGATGAGAGCACCTGGCAGCTGGGGCTAGCGAAGGCGGCAATCAGCAGCAGCAGCAGCTCAGCCGGCATCTTCCTCCCCTCCTCATGGGGACGCACCTGCCGCGGCCCCCACTCGCCACCTGCAGGGACACCCCGGCCCAAGGGAGATTGCTGATGTAGGGGTGACAGAGTCCCTTAGAGAGAAAGATGGACAGGGTGGCAAGCATAGGCCCCAGGACATTGTTGGTGAGAAGTTCACAGCTTCAGAGGGCTAACTCTGGCCCCAAGCTTGCCATACTAGGGCACTGCTGAAAGCGAAGCCCAGGCCCAGAGGGGTGCTAGAGAAGACAGCACAGTCGTAGGCCCTGGTGGGACAGGCACTGCTAGAGGATGTACACAGTGACCCAGGTAGAAGCAAGGCTAGAGATTTCAGGTAGGAGTGATTGCTGAGGCTAGCCCCACCCCACAGGAAACCAGGAAGTGCCACCCCCAACCAGTCCCGCCCCATCTCTGGGCAGGCAGCCGTTACTAGGCAACAGAAACAGGCTGGAGAGGATGCACGTCGTTGCTAGGCAACCCCATCCCAAGCCTTACTTGCCACTTTCCTGACATCCCTTGTTCCCACAATCCCACAGGGAGAGGGGCCTGGACATCCGGAGGAAAGAGTATTTAGGAGTTAGGAAACTTGAAGAGAGAGCGAGAGATGGAGAGAAAGAGAGTCAGTCACAGGTGCATATACCCGAAGTAGTAAAGGAACTTAAAAAAAAGAAGAGTAAAAAAGAAAAGGGAGAAAACTCAGATGCTGTAGGGTCCTATGGTACAGGCCTATAATTTCAGAACTCTGGGAGGAAAGAAGCAGGATCACAAGCTTGAGCCCCAGGCAACTTAGTAACTTAGCAAGTCCCTATCTCAGACTCAAAACTAAAAATGGGCTGGGGATATAGCTCAGTGTGAAGACCCTGGACTCAAACCCCAGTGCCACAAAAACAAAACAAACAAAACAGAGATACAGAAAATGAAGACAGGCTCAGAGAGAGGAAAGATACAGAAAAGAGAAGAAATACACAAGAATATGTACAAGTAAATATAAAAATGTAGGGCCTGAGAGAGTAGTTCAGTGTTGTTAAAGCACTTGTCTAGCAAGCCCAAGGCCCTGGGGTCAATTCCTCAGCACCACACAAGTTAGGCATGGTGGCCCATGCCTATAATCCCAGCACTCAGGAGGCTGAGGCAGGAAGAATACTGTGAGTTTGAGGCCAGCCTCGGCTACAAAGCGAGTTCACAGCCTAGACAACAGAGTAAGACTCTGTCTCAAATAAAAATAGAGAGAAACAGAGGAGTTACAAGGTTACAAAAGGTAAGGACAGGAGCAGGAGAGAGAAAGAGGGAAGATATGTGAAAATGAAGAGACAAGAGATAGAAAAAGGGCAGGAGCAAGGAGAGAAATGTAATAAATTGGCTGACTAACCGGACACCATGGCACAGGTGAGGGACAGAAAAAAAAAAAAAAGGCAGAGACTGGAAAGAGATATAAACTAACTCAGGATAGACCAGTGATCACAAGAAAGGAAGGGAGTCAGTAAGGCTGGGAGTGAGCTGCCTGCCAGAAGTACATCTCAACCTGCTGGCCCCCACTCTATTCTAGTGAGCTAAAGAAAAGGGGGAAAACAGCGGATCTTTGCTCCTCTCAACTCTCCATCCCAAGGAGTGAAGGACTGCTAGGGGCATACCTGGTCTTCTACAGAATAATAACTCGGCAGCGTAAGGTTGTCCAAATATGATTGCAGCTGCCCCTGGCAGAGGGCCTTGTCCCAAGGGAAGAAATATTTGAGTTTCCACAAAGAGGGTTGTTGGAGGGTCTAGAATGCTGTGGGGCCATCTAGTCTCCACAGAAGGAAAGCTTTGGCTGGTGAGACACCAAGATAAGAACCACTAAGGACAGGCAGAGGCGCAAGCCAATGCCTCAGATCACCTCTCACAGCCAGGAAGGCCCAGGGCAGGGGAGCAGGAGACCCCATCAGCCCCAACTGTGCCCCTGCCTCACTGCGTGACCTTGAGCAAGTCACCACTTTCTTAGCCTCTCAGAAGGAGAGGCTGGAGGACAGAAGGGCATGCTGGACAGGTTCATGGATGCAGACTATGATCTAGACCTAAGGTGGAGGCTTGTCAAGGGTGGGAGCAAGGGATGCTGGGAGAGCCGGAGAGACAGCTCCAAGCGGAAGGGGTAGAATAGGTGGAATGTGGGCCTGGGAGGGGGCTGGAGGGAAGTGGGTCACCCTGAGATACAAGGGATCTCTGGGGCAAAGGGGGAGCAGAGACTAGAGGGCAGGAAGACCAAGACGGGAGAGAAGGGCAGGGACCCACAGGTGGCAGGCACAGGTTGGAGGCAGGATAGACACAGTGTAGGAACAGGCTTGAGGGCAGCAAATGTGCACAAAGGTCCAGACACAGTAAGACGGTCACCCACAGTGATAACCGGAGCTGAGACAGGCACACGTTCAAAGCGAGACACAAGGAGGCAGAGAGAAGACAGGATGCGAGACAGGGCACCAGGCAGGCCTGGGACTCAGACTCCAAGACCTAGGCTACTCAGGTAAACACAGCCAGCCACAGCGGGGAGAGGGCTCAGCTGGGGCCTGCCAAGAGGAGAGGGACAAGCCAGAGAAAGGAAGACATCAGTAAATCTGAGACGCAGACAGGGTCAAGGAGACCCCTTCCTCTGATGATAAACACATCAAGTAGAACTGTAAGAAGAGCTGTAAAACTCTGAGAGAGGGTTTAGCCTAAGAGAGAGTTGCAAGTGAACGCCAGAGCTGCAGAGCAGCTCAGAGAGAAGGAGAGGGAAAGAGAGGCAGAAGTGAATGGAAGAGAAAACACAGGAAAAGAGAGGGACGCAAAGAGTAGAGGACAGGAACAAAGGGAGTCAGGAGGGGAAGTGAGGCAGGGAGGAAGCGTGCAAGTGCCCCAAGGGGTGCAGGTGGCCCACACCAAGATGCATCAGCCAGGATACACCAGGGGATGCCTGCTGGAGTGCGGATCACAGGTTCTGCAAGCCCCCAGGCCTGGGGAGGGCTGGGAGCAGAAAGGCTGGGTTGGGGTGACAATGAAGTTAGGAGAAGGCAGAACAGCAAAAGCAACAGAAGGGTAGGGGCAGCTAGAGAGGAAAGAAAGGGCTGGGGACCCGAGGTGGGACTGGGTAAGAACACCGGAAAAGTGAGACCGAAAGGTAGCCTCTGAGTTGCTGAAAGGTAACAGGTACAGGCACTTTTCAACAGAGAGGGGTAAGAGTAATTTAACAGAGACGCACGAGACGCGGTGAGAACAACAGAAAAGAGAGAAGTTGGGCAGAGTCAGAGAGGCCCGAGAGATACACGAAATGGACACTCAGACATGGAAGGATATTTCCGGGAAACAGAGGCAGGATGGGATGGAGGGGTTGGAGACAGACCCCGTGTGGCAGGCACAGAGGAAGAGGGGAGCCAGTTGGGAGGGAGGAGAGCAGCTAGCAGGAGGCCGGCTGGGATTGAGAAAGCAGCGGCACAGACATGCCAGAAGCCGAGGGAAGTGACCCACCACAAGTAGGAGCGGGTCAACCCCGCAGCGCCCCGAGCAGGTGTGAACTATGTACCCAGAAGTAGGGGTGAGAAGAGGTCACAGTGCATGGAGTTGGGGAGACGGAGGGCAGAAGCAGGCCCCTCGTGGAGAAAGGCTTGCCATCCAGGGAGCAGAAAACACGGAGGCCCCGCCAGGCGGGCAGTGAGGCCGGCCTTCCAGGACCCAGGACCCAGCCCAGTCCCCGCCCTGCAGACACTCACGGATCCTGGTGGGACGGAGGGCTGGGCTCCCTCGAGGCCCGAGGAACGGCAACAGGAGACGCTCTGGCTCTGGGTGGTGGTGTGGCTGGGGCGGGGGGAGAGGGCAGTCCGGGAGCCCCCTCCCCCGCCGCCGGCGGCAGCCCCCGACTAGTCCACAACGGTGGCTCCCCAGGAGCCAAGAGGAAGGACAGGTGGAAAGGGAGAGGGCGGGCCGGGAGGGGAGGAAGGGGAAAGGAGAAAATGGAGGAGAGAAGGGGAGAGAGAGGGGAAAGGAGCAAATGGAGGGGAAGGAGGGAGGGAAGGAGAGGAAGGTGACAGCGGAAAGGAGGGGGCGCAGGCCAAGCCGGGGGAGGGGGAAGCCGGCCCGGGAAAGGCCCCCGCCCCCTCCCCTAGCCAGGCCGGCCTGGGGGGGTCTCGGGGGGCGAGCGCTGCGTGGAGAAGAGGAAGCTGGCCATCGGGAGGAGTGGGGGCGGGGAGGGCTGGCGGGGGGAGGGGGCCACCCCGTCCCCCCCTCCCCCCAGAACCCTGGCCCGGCCTCGGACTAGGCTAGGGACCGGCGTCCTCAAGCCCTCGGCCCCAACGGGAAAAGCATGCTGGGGACCGGCAGAGGCCAAGCCGAAGCGAGGCTGCTGAGGAGGGGGTGCCGGCAGCCCCAGGGAAGGCCCACAGGGGGCCGACGAGGCGGAGGGGGGAGGGAGAGGAGGAGGGAGAGGAGCAGGTGGAAGAGGGAGGCACAGGAGGGTGGGGTGTCCCGGGGGCGGCCCTCGCAGGGCCTTGGCGGGAGGGCGGGCCTGGCCGCGGACTCCGGGTCCACCGTGAGAAGCGGCCGCCGCCGGCTCCTGGTCCCCAGCTGGGCCTGCCTTCCTGCTGCCGGCCACCGCCACCGCTCCTTCTCCCCTCAGAGGCCTCCGCCTGCCCGCCGCCCGCCGCCCGCCGCCCGCCCGCGCTGGGTCCTGGAGCGCGCGGGGTGGGGGGGGAGATGGAGGGCGGGAGGAAGGGAGGGAGGCCGGCGGAGAGCTCGGAGGGAGGGGTGTCGGGGGAGGGGGAGCCCGTATTGGTCGGGGCTCGGGGGCCCCGCGAGGAGAATGCTGATGAGAGGAAGGCGCTGCATTGGATGGAGGGCCCACCCCCAGGCCACCCCCTCCACCACCCCGTGCCACCGCCCTGCCCAGGCCGCCCTGGGCGCGGAAGCCCACGGGGATGAGAGGCGGCAGAGAGACCTGAGGAGACCGGCGCTGTGCAGATGGGAGAGAGGGCTACAGAGATGAAAACTGCAGAGAAAGAGAAAGACAGCCATCAAGAGCCAGGAAGGTGGGCCGAGGCCCACAAACTCCACAAGGACAAGGACACAGGAAAGCCCAGAAAGAAAGGCCCGTGGGGACAAGGGAGCAGCCTGAGGAGACCAGCAAAGGGACCTCCTCCAAGAGATGGAGCAGCTTATGGACACAGAACGTCCCCTGAGATGGGAGAGGCCAGACTCGAGGACCACTCAAGCAGAAAGCATGCCTCAGGCATGGAGAGCAGTCAGTCCATGGGATGAGAAAGCCTACCACTGAGGCAGGCTGAGGGCCAAAGCGGGAGGAGATCACAGAAATGGTCCCTTCAGTGACACCAGGGGACCCACAGAGACAAGAACGTGACTCGCAGACACAAGAGGACCACTGAGGCAGGCCTGGCTGGCCCATGGAGATGAGAAGCCCCCAGAAATACAGACTAGCACAGGAGGGGTGGGGAACGGTGGCGAGTATGGCAATTCTCCATACCGCACAGAGAAATCCTGGAGACCTACAGAGATGAGTGGCCAAGAAGAGGGCTTCATTCATTTCTCCAGTCATTGGAGCAAAGAAGCCGTGGGGAAGGGGGACAGCACAAGGACAGGGAACCGGAGGGCTGTGCCAGGGCTGGAGACTTCCTCTCCCAGGGAACAGTCTGCTGCCTTTCAGGCGTGGAGCAGGGCAGGGGGGTGGAAGAGCAAATCTCCACACAGATCTCGGAGTGGGGTAGGTGGTGCACGGCTGGGTGGGGAGTGAAATTTGGGAGGAAGAAACATGACAGTTGGTGCTGAAGGCTGAGCCCGTGACTCACCACCACCCCCAAGCTCGTGATGGGGAGGAGACATTGCAGCATTCACGTGCAGCCCCTGGCACATGTGACCACATGCCTCGCACACACAACTGGCACGTGGCAATTCTCTATAATGGGCCTGGCAATGGGGACCCCTCTGCAACTTCCAGCTGGGGCATCTCACATGTGACACATACATTTGACCCTAAAGGACCACCAACGCATACCTCCTCACCCTACTTGGGCAACACCTACAGCCTCCCCAGCACCCACTCATGCCTGCCTGTAGGTCAGACACACCCAACCTGTGGCCTGACATTTTTTTTGTTTTGTTTTGTTTTGTTTTGTTCCTTGATTATTTATACAGGGTCTCACTCTGGCCCTGACCTCACTATGGAGCCCAAGCTGACCACAAACTCACAGCAATCCCTCCTGCCTCAGCCTTCTGAGTGCTGGGATCACAGGCATGCACCATCATACCTGGCTTATGTAGCACTGGGGAAGTGAACTCAGGGCCTTGTGCTTGCCAGGCAAGTGCTTCAACTGCTGAGCTACACTCCCAAGCTTTGACTGATTTTTTAAAAAATGTTATAATGAAGACATTTTAGAATTTACATAAACGACATGTGGGTGTTTGTGTATCTTTTATATATACATATATATTTTTTTTGAGACAGTCTGGCTCTATAGGCTACGCTGGTCCTAAATTCACTACGTAGACCAGAATGGCCTCAAACGCACAGCAATTCTCCTGTCTCAGACTCCCAAAGTGCTGGATTATAAGCATGCACCACCACAACCAGCCCTATCTTATTTTATTCTATTTTTTTGAAGCAGGGTCTTGCTATGTAGTCCAGGCTGGTCCTGAACTGATTAGGGAATCTAGGCTGACCTTAAACTCACTCATAGTAATCCTCCTGTCTCAGCCTCAGGAGTGCTGCAATTACAGGCATGTGCTACCACACCTAGCTCATCTATTTTACATGTGGACCAAGACAGTTCTTCACTCAGAAAAATAAGGGGAAAAATAACAGTGCAATGCTGACCCGAACATAGAATACCTATCTTTCTTTCTCCTCCTGCACTGGAGATTGAACCCATGGCCTCTGTACTGAGCTACATACCCAGCCCTTTTTATTTTGTGGTCCTAAAGATGGAACCCATGATCTCCACACTGGGTTATATCCCCAGCTCACTTCATTTTTTGAAAGGGTCTCACTAAATTGCTAGGCTGGGTTTGAACTCACAATTCTCTTGCCTCTACCTCCCAGAATAATGAGATTGAAGGCTGCAACCCTGGGCTGAGCTTATTTTTTATTTTAAGACAATGTAGGGGGCTGGAGGAGCGGCTTAGCGGTTAAAGCACTTGCCTAGCAAGCGCTAAGTGCGCTAAGTACCCTAGTTCGATTCCCCAGCACCACATAAGCTGGGCATGGTGGTGCATGCCTGTAATCTCAGCACTAGGGAGGCTGAGGCAGGAGGACTGTCATGAGTTCAAGGCCAGCCTGGGCTCCATAGTGAGTTCAGGACCAGCCCGGACTACAGAGAGAGACCCTGTCTCAAAAAAAAAAAAAAAAAAAAAAAAAGACAATGTACGGGCTGAAGGAATAGCTCAATGGTTAAAGCTTCTGCCTACCAAGTGTTAAGTACCTGAGTTTGATTCCCTGTACCATGTAAGCTGGGCGTGTTGGCATACGCCTGTAATCTCAGTATAGGAGGCTGAGGCAGGAGGATTGCTGTGAGTTGAGTTCAAGGCTGGCCTAGACTACATAGTGAGTTCAGGACTAGCCTAGACTAGAGAGTGAAACCCTGTCTAAAAAAAAAAAAAAGAAAAGAAAAAAGAAAGATAGAAAATAAATAAAAACAATGTAAGTGGCTAAGTTGCCCAGGCTAGCCTCAAACTTGTAATCTTCCTGCCTCATCCTCCCAGAGGGCTGGGATTTACTGATATATGCCACCATGCCTGGCTTACTTATCCTCTCTAAATGCAACTTGACCCAGAAGTCCAGGCCTGGTACTACTGCCTCCAGAATGCCTGACCAGGTTTCAGCTTAACTCTTGTATCATCTAAAGAGGAGGGACCTAACAAAATCAAATCAACTGGGGAGTCTAAACAAGATTCTAGTCTAGGAGAAAGGGGCTGGAAAAGCTAAGAAGGAGATTTTCAAGTCGGGTAAAGGAGACCTCAGCAGAAGTAAAACAAACAAACAAAAAAACATACCCAAAGGTACAGAGGCTGGCCAAGGCTGAGCTCAGTTACCATTTCTCTGGTCTAGATTTCACACCAGGTGACTTCACCGTAAGGGTAAACTCAGACTGCTGTAGAGCAGGCAGGCCCTAGCTCTAAAAGAGCAGGAATCCTCACCATCTTCTGGCCCAGCTTGACAGACATTTATTCACCATGCAACTGTAGACCATTCTACCTGTCTGGCAATGAGGCCTGAGAGAAGAGTGCAGGCCTTAGGTGGGAGCAACTTCTGGGCTAGAGCCCTGGCTCTATGTCTTCCTAATTATGGGAACTTGGACAAATTACATAACTTTCCTGGGACTCAGTTTCCTTGTAAACTCAGGATAACAGTTTAGTTGAAGATTAAACTAAATAATACATAAGAAACACTGAGTATGTCATTTTTAGCCTACCATAGCTACTCAGTTGTCAGCTATTAATATTAAGCTCCCTGAGATACTAATAAAAGTAACTCCTGAAAAAAATAAAAATAACTCCTATTAGCTTTTGTGCCATGCCTTACAATCACACTTCGAGACAGTCTGTCATAATCCCCATTCCACAGACAGAAAAAGCCTGGGGCTGGAGGAATGGTACAGCAGTTAAAGTGCTTGCCTTGCAGTTCAATTCCCCAGCACCACATAATATTGGGCATGGTGATGCACACCTGTAATCCCAGCACTGAGGAGGCTGAGGCAGTAGGACTCCTGTGATTTTGAGGCTAGCCTGGACTACATTAGTGAGTTCAGGACCAGCCTGGGTTACAGAGCAAGGCCTTGTCTCAAAAGCAAAAACAAAACAAAACAAAACAAACAAAAAACCTGAGGCACAGGAAGGAGAGTTGCCTTGCTCAAGGTCACAGCTAGGAAGTGGCAAGGCCAGGATTCCAGTCCAGGCAGTCTAGATTAACCACATTATGACGATTAATGAAAAGTTAAAGTTAGGACATCCTGTTAGAAAGCAACCAAATGACACAGCAAAAGTGAATCTAAAGTCAGAATTTCCTCCAAGTGGGTCCCAGTGTCTTTTTGATCTCAGATGGGCAAATAACTCTGAAAATGGTTGAGAAGTGGGAAAGGACATTAGAGGAGGACAGGTTTGACCAAGTGCATCAATTCCAGCTCCTCCGTCCTGCATTCAAGGTAGCTCTCTGAAAATAATAGACGTGGTGATTTTTTTTTTGTTTTTTCTTTCATTTGGAATTCAACCCAGGACCCTGTCCTGGCCAGGCTAGGCAAGGGCTGTGTTCCACTACTCAGCCCTCCCTGAAAACATTTCCAGCAGTGCTGAAGCAACTTGCTGGGGCCAGAAAAGTAAAAGTCAGAGATCGGACAAGTGGAGACCGGCACTCCCTGAGCTGTCATTCCGAGACAGCCAACAGTGCTAGAGAGATCGCTTCCTTCAGGCTCTGGGATCCTCAGGTCCTCCACCCGCCACGCCCCCTGCACTTCTGTTTCTTCAAACAAAACTTCCCATTCTGCTGCTTTTTTCGTCCACTTCCCAATTCCTCCCATCCTTCTGGTTTCCCTTGTCCCCTCAGATTCTCTCCCAACTCGCTTTCTAACACTGCCTGTCTAATCCTCCCCGCCTTCAAGTCGCTCGGCTCCCTCGTTTTATCCCTCGTCCTTTCAGCATTCTTCTCCCCTTTCTAATAAAATGCATCTGGAGCCTTGGTTTTCCTCTACCCCCTTCACGCGACTGACGCTGCAGTTTTGTTCTTTCCTGTCGCTCTGGGTGGTGTTTCATTTTCTCCCTTTGCCCTTCGGGGGTTCCAAAGCCTCAATCCCACTGGCGCCGCTCTTCGGACAAGCAAACGCCTCAGGTGCCTCTTCCAATCCCACGTCAAGTCCTGCCAGGCGCCCCCAAGATGGCGCCCGCCGCCTCGGCCCGCCTCCTGACGTCATCGCGCTGCCCTTCGCTGGAGCTTCTCTTTCGGCCTGTCGGAGGCGGAGTCGAAGAGAAAGGAGAGGAGGAGCATCCGCCGGGAAGCTGAGGAGGCGGGCACTGTCAACCTGAGGGCTGGCCAGTGAAGGAACATGGCTAGAGGATTGGTTGGGCGCTGCGGGGGATCCCGACGCCCCACACTACTGGCTCAAGCCTCCGAGAAATGAGCTTCGATTGGTTGAGCGGCAGATGCTAGACAAGCTGTGATTGGGTGCGTTTTGCCGTCGGTGCGGCGGCCTGAAGAGGAAGGTGGGAGGGGCGTTGTTGAGGACGGCTAGGTGCGAGAGCGAGGCTGCGGAGCAGGCGAGAGGTGACGGCGAGAGCTAGAGAGGGCCCAGCGCTAGGCTGGCTGCGCAGGGGTAGCGGCGGTCGGCGCCTGGGACGTGCAAGACGGCCGAGGAGGGTAAGTGCTAGCGGGCGCGCGGAGGGCCGGCCTGGTCTTTGCTCCACACCCCCGCGGCCTACCCGCGCCTGCTGGCTTGCGCAGTGAGGGCCCTGAGGGAACGCGCGCCCGACGATTGAGGGCGGAGCGGCACCAACGGCTGCGGGGCGCGCGGGCAGCCGGGTGGAGGCCGGGCGGAGAGTGGGAAATGGGGCTAGAGTCTTGTGCAAGGGCTGAGTGAGGAGGGTCGGGTGTAACGCCTGCAGGAAAACGGGGTGGGAAGGGAATGCAGAGGCTCCGTGGGATATCGCCGCGCAGGGATTGGGTGGTGGGACTAGTCCGCTCGGATAAAGGGCGGATGGAGAGCTCTTGGGTGCTGGGCGAACGGTGGGGTTTAGTGTGCAGAAAAGAGGTAATGAAGTTAACATAGGAGGAAAAATCTAGTTATGTCTGAAAAGAATTAGGGCAGTATGAGGGTCTTGTTATGAAAAGGTATTACGAAACAGATACGGAGCTACGCGAGGGATCTAGCTAAAGGGAAGGGGGTTAGTGTGAGGAGACGTTATATCTGTGGGGGGTGGGGTTAGATACCCTTGGAAAGTGTTGGGAAGGGTCTCAAAAAAGGGTTACGTTAATGGGAAAAGTGTGTGTGTGCCCTCGAGTGAGCTGAGGGAGGTTGGTTTTTGTTTTTCGTGTTGTTTTTAAGTATACGTAACTAGGCCAAGGTGAAAATGGGATCTGGGTATTCCAGTGGAGTAGGGTGGACAGAGAAATCTGTGTGCTAAATAAGAGAGGGTGGTTTGGGTATTTCTGGTATGAGGATAGGATTCAACAATGGGGGCTGGAGGAATGGCTCAGCGGTTGAAGCACTAGCCTACCAAGTGCTATGTCAAGTGTTAAGTGCCCGAGTTCGATTCCCCAGCACCACATAAACTGGGCGTGGTGGTGCACGCCTGTAATCCCAGCACCCAGGAGGCTGAGGCTTGAGGACTGCTGTGAGTCCAAAGCCAGCCTGGTCTCCATAGTGAGTTTAGGACCAGCCTGGGCTACAGAGCGAGAAAAAAAAAAAGATAAAACAATGATTGAAAAAAAAGATAAAACAATGATTGAAAAAAGGGAAGATCTGGTTTTCTTCATACTAGTAGACTGATGAGATAGTTTTGGGTATAAGGAAGGGGACATCTGACTACTGGACTGGATGGTGGTAGAGGATTTGTATTAGATGAATTAGGGGTTGTGGATATTCCTGTGGGGATTTGGGCAGTGGGAGGGGTATATATGGGAAAAGAGTTTAAGTCATAAATACAGAATACTCAGATCCATCTTAACAAAAACCTACTTCTTTTTTCAGCCTAGACCCTTCCCAAAATGCCAAGTATAGACAAGAGTAGTTTGGATATCCTTAGGCCAAGATACAGTGTGGGAGTCATTTTTGTAGATAAGGGAAATAAGATGGATATGTAATGGAGGGTCTGGGTATCCCTGAAGTGGATTGAGGTTGACATGGATCTTTGTCCAAAAAGGAGGGATTTGGGGCTGGAGGAATGGCTGAGCAGTTAAAGCACTTGCTAGTACCTGAGTTTGATTGCCAGCACCACATAAACTGGGTGTAGTGGTGCACACCTGTAGCCTGTAATCCCGGCTGAGACAGGAGTATTGTCCTGTGTGTTCAGGACCAGTTTGAGCTACAGAGTGAGACCCTGTTTCCAAAAAAGGGGGGTGGGATTTAGGTTGATAAGAGGGCTTTGGGCATCCCTAGATGTGTGAGGGTGCTTGTGTATGATGAAGAGGGGCATAAGTTAACATGAAGAGAGGAATTGTGTTCCCAGAGGGAATTAGAATTACAGATGTGGTCTTGGTACAAAGAAGATGTGATTAAAGTGGAGATTGGAAAACATGGAAGGGGGTGATAGAATTTTGGGAGGGGCCTAAGTTTAAGAAAGGATTAGGCTTCTGTTAAGATGGATTTGGGTATTCTGGTAGGGGCCTAGGGCATGGGAAGTGGATTGATTTGTTAAAAAGGTGAAGTAAGGAGTAGGGTCTGGATATCATGAGGAAGTGGTTATGGTGGAAAAAATCTGGATGTGGAAATAGGTTAAGCTAATGTGAGAAAATCTATGAGTAGGGTAAGGGTTAGTTTGATGTGAGGAACCTGAGCACCAGAGGGAGAGGAGTTGTTAGCAGGGGTTGTATGCAAAGAAGAGGGGTCTTACCAAAAGGGAGAAAATACAGCATTTGGACAGTTCTAGTGATCTGGGTATAGAAGTCTTGAGAACATGGAGGGCTGGGGGGGGGGGGAGAAGCCATGGAAGTTTGTAGCTGGGAGAAATAAGTGACAGAAGCCTCTATAAGTATTGCTCTGAGCACTTTGGTAAGGGAATGGGATAGTTGGATTGGTAAGGAGTCTGTGGGAGTAGACCTGAGTGGAGGAGAGGCGGGAGAGGTGGTTCCTATGTGATTAGCAGGACCTTTGGGACCTGCTGTAGATATGGGGGAAGAAAGGATTACCAGAATCTGGTGGGTAGAGTTTTATATGATTTCAGTTGACTGAGAGGTGTGAATTGGAGTAGAATCTCTGGGAAGGGTCTTTGGGAAGATTTGGTTTGTTTTTGAGACAGGGTCTCACTCAGATTGGTCCTGAACTGTGTAACCCGATGGCCTTGAACTCACAGCAGTCTGCTCCCTCTGCTTCCTGAGTGTGTGCTACCATGCTTAGCTAATCTTTATGTTGTGCTAGGGAATCGAACCCAGGGCCTTGTGCATGCTGGGCAAATGCTAATTTAGCCATTGAACTACACTCATGCGAAGATTTCATATTTACTGTTTTTATTTCTAAGAGCTGAGGGACTGTTGGGGAGGGGAATTGGAATGGAAAAATTGAAGGCAGAAGTTAGGGAGAAAGTAGATAAAGGTTTGTAAGGTAGGGGTGATAAAGGGAGAGAACTGGCTCTAGGACTGATTTGTCTGTTTTCCTCTTTCAAAGGCCAGGGCCTTGCTGCTGCCATGACTGAGGAATCAGAAGAGACGGTCCTATACATTGAGCACCGTTATGTCTGCTCTGAGTGCAACCAGTTATATGGATCCCTGGAGGAGGTGCTTGTGCACCAGAACTCCCACGTGCCCCAGCAGCACTTTGAACTGGTGGGCGTGGCCGACCCTGGTGTCACAGTAGCTACAGAAGCAACTTCAGGTGCAGGCCTCTACCAGACTCTAGTACAAGAGAGCCAGTACCAGTGCCTAGAGTGTGGACAGCTACTGTTGTCACCCAGCCAGCTCTTGGAGCATCAGGAGCTACACCTGAAGATGATGGCACCCCAGGAGGCACTACCAGCCGAGTCACCACCCAAGGTACCTACTCTCAGCTCTAGCACCATCCACTATGAGTGTGTGGATTGCAAGGCTCTCTTTGCCAGTCAAGACCTCTGGCTGAACCACCGGCAGACCCACCTCCGGACAGCACCCCCTAAGGCTCCCGCCCCCGTGGTCTTGGGGTCCCCAGTTGTCCTAGGGCCCCCTGTGGGCCAGACGCGTGTGGCTGTGGAACACTCATACCGAAAAGCAGAAGAAGGAGGAGAAGGGGCAGCTGTCCCATCTGCAGCTGCCACCGCCACAGAGGTAGTGACTGAGGTGGAACTTCTCCTCTACAAGTGCTCTGAGTGCTCCCAGCTCTTCCAGCTACCAGCTGACTTCCTGGAACATCAAGCCACCCACTTCCCTGCTCCTGCCCCAGAGTCTGAGGAGCCTGCCTTACAGCAGGATACCCTGACTCCGTCACCTGCAGAGGTACCAGTTTCTCAGCCTGACTCCCTGCCAGCCACTGACCACAGTTATGAGCTGCGTAATGGTGAAGCCATTGGACGAGATCGCCGCGGGCGCAGGGCCAGGAGGAATAACAGTGGAGAGCCAGGTGGGGCAGCTACCCAGGAACTGTTTTGCTCAGCCTGTGATCAGCTCTTTCTCTCACCCCACCAGCTACAACAGCACCTGCGGAGTCACCGAGAAGGCGTCTTTAAGTGCCCCTTGTGCAGTCGTGTCTTCCCTAGCCCCTCCAGTCTGGACCAGCACCTTGGAGATCACAGCAGTGAGTCCCACTTCCTGTGTGTAGACTGTGGCCTGGCCTTTGGCACAGAGGCTCTTCTCTTGGCTCACCGGCGAGCCCATACCCCAAATCCTCTGCATTCGTGTCCATGTGGGAAGACCTTTGTCAACCTCACGAAATTCCTTTATCACCGGCGTACTCATGGAGCAGGGGGCGTCCCTCTGCCCACAACACCAGTCCCACCAGAGGACCCTGTCATCAATTTTCCTGAGCCAGCCCCAGCAGAGACTGGAGATCCCGAGGTCCCAGAACCCCCTACATCTGAGGAGAGCTCAACAGAGCCTGCTGCCCCTGGCACCTACCGCTGCCTCTTGTGTAGCCGTGAATTTGGCAAGGCATTGCAGCTGACCCGGCACCAGCGTTTTGTACACCGTCTTGAGCGGCGTCACAAATGCAGCATTTGTGGCAAGATGTTCAAGAAGAAGTCTCATGTGCGTAACCATCTGCGCACGCACACAGGGGAGCGACCGTTTTCCTGTCCTGACTGCTCCAAGCCCTTCAACTCTCCTGCCAACCTGGCTCGCCACCGGCTCACACATACAGGAGAAAGGCCCTACCGGTGTGGGGACTGTGGCAAGGCTTTTACACAAAGCTCCACACTGCGGCAACACCGCCTGGTGCATGCCCAGCACTTCCCCTACCGCTGCCAGGAATGTGGGGTGCGTTTTCATCGCCCTTACCGCCTGCTCATGCACCGCTACCACCACACAGGCGAGTACCCCTATAAGTGTCGTGAATGTCCCCGTTCCTTCTTGTTGCGCCGGTTGCTGGAGGTGCACCAGCTTGTAGCCCACGCAGGGCGCCAGCCCCACCGCTGTTCGTCATGCGGGGCTGCCTTCCCCTCCTCACTGCGGCTTCATGAGCACCGCTGTGCGGCAGCTGCTGCGCAGGCCCCACGGCGCTTCGAGTGTGGGACTTGCGGCAAGAAAGTAGGTTCAGCTGCACGGCTGCAGGCGCACGAGGCTGCTCATGCAGCTGCCGGACCTGGAGAGGTCCTGGCTAAGGAGCCTCCAACTCCAAGAGCCCCAAGGGCCACTCGCCCACCAGTCACTGCCTCCCCAGCGGCCACTGGAGGCACTGCCACCACTACTCCTGCAGCCCCGGCCCGACGCCGTGGTCTAGAGTGCAGCGAGTGCAAGAAGCTGTTCAGCACGGAGACGTCCCTGCAGGTACATCGGCGCATCCATACAGGCGAGCGGCCATACCCGTGTCCAGACTGTGGTAAAGCTTTCCGTCAAAGTACCCACCTGAAAGACCACCGGCGCCTACACACAGGTGAGCGGCCCTTTGCCTGTGAAGTGTGTGGCAAGGCCTTTGCCATCTCCATGCGCCTGGCAGAACATCGCCGCATCCACACTGGTGAACGGCCTTACTCCTGCCCTGATTGTGGCAAGAGCTACCGCTCTTTCTCCAACCTTTGGAAGCACCGCAAGACCCACCAGCAGCAGCATCAGGCTGCTGTGCGTCAGCAGCTGGCAGAAGCAGAAGCAGCGGTGGGCCTGGCTGTGATGGAGACTGCAGTAGAAGCACTGCCCCTGGTGGAGGCCATTGAGATCTACCCCTTGGCTGAGTCCGAGGGAGTGCAGATCAGTGGCTGAGTGCACCTTTTCCATCAGCAGCACTGTCTCTGTTAATGGTAAACCTTCCTCCAGCATCCCATTGGTCGTCTATACATGCTGTGTCCCTCCCTCCTCCCTACCACCATGTAAGTTCTGAGATTAGATTTATTCTATTTTCTGAGGGGGTTGCTCTGGGGTCCTGTAAGCATAAAGGACCCCGCCCGTACTTCCACCTGTTAGCACTGGAGACCCCAGAGTGAAACAGTCAATAAAGACTGAGTTGAACATTTTTGTTTTGTTTTGTTTTGTTTTGAGACAGGGTCTCACTCTGTAGCCAAGGCTAGTCCTAAACTGACTACGGAGCTCAGGCTGGCCTTGGACTCAGAGCAATCCTCCTGCATCATCCTTCCAACTGCTGGGATTACATGCATGCACCATCACACCCAGCTTAAGTGGTGTTGGTTAATCCCACTTGGATACTTAGCACTTGACTTAGCTAGTGCTTTAACCACTGAGCCATTCTTCCAGCCCATTGTTTTGGGGGTTTTGTTGGTTTGGTTTTCTTTTTTCTTTTTTTTTGTCAAACCCAGCACTATAGAGTGGAATTTTGAGAGTCATGGGGCCAGGCCCTGGGTCTGACTTCATATAGCTGCATGATTACCAATGCCAGAAGAGGGTCAGGCAGGTAGTGGGAGCTCAGTAAACACTTGCTACGTTGGAAGTAAAACAGCAGAGTCCTTGGGCATGGCTCCGAGAAAACTAGTGCTGGGTAGAGGCACTGTGACTGTTGCCACTAGAGGTCCTCACAGCCCTGGAAAAATCCAAAAGCTGCTTAGGCACATGGCATATTTTAACAAGATTTTGAGATTCTTACCGGCTCTGTTCTTCCACTTCTGATCTGATACGGGATGTTGGAGAACATGTTGAATAATGGATGGCTCTGGTAGGAAACAGAGTAGATGCCTTGAAGTACCTCCTGGAGTTGGAATGGGTGGCTGTAGGAAACAGTAGATGCCTTGAAGTACCTCCTGGAGTTGGAATGGGTGGCTGTCAGTATTTGTCTGTTGTGTCTCAAGTACTTTCTTACATTGGGTTGGAAAATATTCACACTGATTCTGTAAAGAGAACATTTTGCGGGGAAGAAGTTTGAAGTTAAAGACAATGAAATGTCATGTGCCAGGTCAGTTGAACCCCAACAGAGCAGAACTTGGATTTAAGTGTGATTTCATTTGGTTTAGTCAGCCATATATTTTTTATCCTCTGGCTTTTTTACCTTGTTGAGGGAGGGCAGTAGAGATGGGGGAGCACGTGGCTGGTGGGAATACTCAGTTACTGTGCTAGTTTGCCTCTGAGACCCCTCCCCCAAATTTCTCTAGATCTTTTCATTGGAAAGACTTCTTTTTGGAGCTTCAGTGCATGAGAGAGAAAAGGGAAGCTAATTGTACTGATAATCAGGGAAAGGAAGGCCCAAGACCTTCCTGTTGAGCCTTCCTGTTAGTCTACTCTCATCATGCTTAGGCTTTTGGTCCTCTGTGGGCACTGAGACCCTAGCACGTCATTTGAAAACCATTGATTTAATCTGTTGCTCAGATGAGACAGCCCAGAGTGAAGACATTTATTTACCAAGGCCACACAGGTAGTAGAATTAGGACTACCCTCAGGTCTTTGAACTTCACTGCTTTAATGTAGTAAAACCTTTAGAGATAGATTCTCATTCTGTGGTCCAGGCTGAACCTGAACTGACTGTTGGGCTCAGGGGGCCCTTAAACTCACAGCAACTCTCCTGCCTCAGCCTCCCAGTTTCTGGAATTATAAGCGTGCACCACCACACCCATGTTATGTGCTGGGGAATCTACTCAGGGCCTTGTGCCTAAGCAAGTACTCTAACTGATGAGCTACTCCTCCAAACCCTACCCCTTTTTAAAAGTCATTCTCAAAAAAAAAAAAAAAAAAAAGCATTTACCCAGTTGGTATTCTAATAGTTCCTGATAAGGAGCTATTCTTTTTCGAGTGAGCAGTTGCTTCCCACCAGGGTATATTGACTGGGTGTCATTTTCAGTGACCACACATCCTGCAGGAAGGACACCATGTCAAGTCCATTCTCCTGACCACCAGGAAAAGGCACGTTCCCGAACTACCCCCTTTTAGAGAGCCAAAATACCCTGAAAGTAGTATGAAGTGTTTAGTACAATTGGAGGATTCATTCCTGAAAAATCAAGGAAATCATGCTGAATCAAAGAAAACAGGAAGAGGGAAAAAGGCCAAAGGTACTGTTTGGTTACAAGATAAAAGATACTTCCAGCAGAGAGTAACAGCTACGATATAATTGAAGCTTAGACACCCTGAGGAAAGATTGTGTGGGCAAACAAATTACAAGTGAGGGGAGACGTTGTCCTGGCAGTAGTTGAACCATTGTCCTTGAAAAGATAGCACTAATCGCTTGATGGATGCTGATGTTTAAATTAGGCAAAATTCTCAAACTTGAATGTGTTAGGTGATTCCCTCTGGGATTTCGGTTCAGTAAGCATATTTAGGGTGATCCTTCAGGAATCTGCATTGTGTACATACTATGTTGAAGGTGACTTCCGGACCCTTTTTTTTTTTTTTTTTTTTTTTGACAGGGTCTCATTCTGTAGCCCAGGCAGGTCCTAAAGTCATTATGGAGCCCAGGCTGGCCTTGGACTCAGAGAAATCTTCCTGTCTCAGCCTCCCAACTGCTGGTGCATGTGGTACTAGGGAATCAAACTCGTGTACTTAGCACCTGCTAGGCAAACGCTTTAACCACTGAGCCATTCCCGTACGCCCTTTTAAGAGGTATACGTGGAGGCTGGAGAAATAACTAGCACAAGTCCCTGTGTTTCGGCACCCAGGAGGCTAAGGCAAGAGGATTGCTGAGTGTTCAAGGCCAGTCTGGACTACTAGGTAAGATCCTGTCTCAAAACAAAAATCTGCTTTTATGGTGCGTAATATGTTTCTTTGTTGTGTTTTGTGGTACTGAGGATAGAACCTTGGGCCTTTGCACTGAACTTTGCATCCCACCTTACTCTCCCTACCCCACCCCCCTTTTTTGAGACAGGGTCTCATTCTGTAGCCCAGACTGGCCTTGGACTCAAGGTAATCCTCCAGCCTCAGCTTCCTGTAGTGCTAGTGCTGGGATTACAGGCATGTGCCACCATACCTGGCTTAAGCAATGCTGGGGAATTGAATTTGGGTACTTAGCACTTGACTTAGCACTTGCTAGACAAGTGCCTTAACTGCTGAGCCATTCCTCCAGCTCTCTCCCCCCCCCTCACCCCCCCCCCACCCCTGCCGCCCCTTTTTGAGACAGGGTTGCACTGAGTTGCCCAGGCTAGACTACAGCTTGGGATCCTCCTGCCTCAGCCTGCCAGTGTGCTGGGGTTATAGGCATGCTCCACCATGTCTAGTCCCCAGTATGCTTTTGACAAGAGTAGGTGAAAAGTGTAACTAGAAAATGGGGCATGGGTAGAGAATTGGGCACATTCACCAGGTCACAGGTGAATGTGTAGTTGAGGCTTTACGAGTAGGGAGCTCCAGAGAGCACTCAGTTACGCTGTCTATCTGCCACAGGAAGGTCTGTAGAGTTCTGACTACCACCCTGGGCACTGGGGGCTGGACTGAACAATATTCGTCCCCATGCTATTCTGAATAACCTTTTTTTTTTTGAGGAAGGCTCTCATATTGTAATCCAGGCCAGCCCTGGCCTTGAACTCACAGCAATCCTCCGCCTCAGCCTCACTGAGTGCTGGTATTATGGGGGTGTGCAACCACGCCAGCTTAGGTGGTGATGGGAAATCAAACCGAGGGCTTTGTGCTTACTAGGCAAGTGTTTTAACCACTGGGCTATTCCTCCAGGCCCCTGAATTTCCTTCCTAGCTTATATAAGAGTTGAAAAGATATTTTCTTTCTGGCCCCTCCTCTTTTTTTCCTTCTCTCCAGGACTTTTGTTTTTAATCTTTCCAAAATCATGCAGTGCTGAGCATTTTTATCTCATTAAGTTATCAAACCCCCTCTTTCACTTCCTGTTCCTGTCCCCCATTCCTCTGGCCTTCCCTGTTGGATACGCTGGATCCCAGCCCTTGTGCTACATGAAAGAAGGGAGCTGTAACAAGGAAATTCAGTGGCTCTGTCTAATTTCTGCAAGAAAGCTGAGTTTGGACCACTTCTGATTTTCAGCAGTGACATAGCAGGGCCAGCCCGGGCCTGTCCTGTAAAGTTGTTATTCCTGCCAATGAATTATTGAAGATGGACACAATAATTTGAGCAGAGTTGGTGAAAATCTCAAAAGGGGAAGGAGATTGTACACATTGTGCAGCCAGACAACTTCCAAACCAACTGAGGCTTTAAGGGTCTTAGTCTTCTGGGGAATCATCCATGGATAGACGTGGGAAGGTACCTGCTGGCTGCCTGGATTTCTCATAGTTCTCATTTATTGAAATCAAATCAGTCCATCCTACACATTGACAGTGTCTCATTTCATTCTCTCAATCCATGAGGTAGGTAGGTATTGTCACTGTTTTACAGATGAGAACCCTGAAGCTCCCATATAAAGGTCATGTGTCTATAGGAAGGCAGAACTAAGATTTGAATGCCAGAATTTGAATTCATCCTGGATTCAAAGACTGAGCTTTCTAATTGGTGAAAAAGATTGCCTTCCAAACATTCAGCATTTGAGCAAAATAAAACTCTCCCTCCCCTGTGGGGCTGGAGAATAGCATAGTGGTTAGAGCACTTGCCTAGCAAGCACAAGGCTCTGAGTTCAGTTCCCCAGCACCACACAGGCCTGATATGGATGACAATGCATCTCTGTTATCCCAGCACTCGGGAGGCTAAATGAGGAGGATTGCTGTGAGTTAGAGGCCAGCTTGGCCTACATAGTGAGTTCAGAACCACCTTAGACTACAGAGCGAGACCCTGTCTCAAAAAACCAAAACCAAACCTCTCCCTCCCCAGCTCCCACATCTTTACAGTTTCCCTCACCATCCTTCCCAGAAACAGAGTCAGGAGACCAAGGGAGCAGGCATCATTTCTCTCTGTACAGTTTTTAATTTTTTATTTTTTGATGTTTGTTGTTCAGATGAATGACACACTCAAGTTACAAAAATGGGGCCTTAAAAGAAGCACATTGTACAATGAACAAGCAGATTGGAGTTTAAGAACACTGAAACGCTAACCCGCTACCACGCAAAGAGAAGGGAAAAGGGGTGCAGGATGGAAGGGGAGGGGCTACCAACACAAGGGCCAGACAACTGAAAGTGGGGCTAAGTCAGTGGGAATGGAGATAAGGCAGGTGTACTCCAGGGCCGCCTCAGTGTACAGGTGCCACTTTCTGGTTTCCCTTACCGACTACTGGCTGCCGTCTCCCATTTTCCCACCCCCATTCCAAGCTGGTCATTCAAGACACCCACATCAGGGCTGAGCCAATCAGATCACTACAAGATGAGGATGGTTGCCTTGCCCTAGTGCAACCCTGGTGGGGGACATTGACAGTAGTGGGAGAAGAAGCCAGAAGCGGCTAGAGGAGCTGATTGAGGATCAGGCCTCCACTTGTCCCCACAGACGGCCTGCCTTTCCCCACCCACCATTCTCCAAAGGCCCTCTACAGGTTGTCAAACGAGGCCCCCCAGTCACCCTGCAAGTATATAAATAAATAAATACTGAGCCCCTGGGCTTGGGGGACAGGTTGGGGGAAGGGCAGCAGGGCTGGAGGAAAGGAAGGGGTGGGGGGCAGGGGGGAAGGCAGAGGGGAGGGGTCACAGACATAGTAAATAGTTGTCTCCGTCCCAGCAACACATCTCTCCAGATTTTTGCTCCCTTGTTTGTGTGTTTACAAAGGAGCTAACATCTCAAGGACAAACACTTAAAAATATACATTGTTTTTTTTCCTTTTTTTTTTTTTACCACCTTTGTCATCGTCATCTTGCTTTGGAGACTGCTGAGGTCAAAGTGAAGCCGCACGAAGGAACTGCGGCTTGGAGTTTTTGTGTATTTTTTTAATTTTTATTTTAAATTTTTTTTCACTTTTTTTCCAACGTATAAAAAGGTAGCGGAGTTGTCTGTGGGTTTTTTTTTTAATGGTTAAATCTTTGGTTTGTTTCTTTTTTCTCTTGGAGGCCTTTATCTCTCGCACTTGCCTTTCCCACTCAGAGACCAGTGGGGGCCCGCGTGTCTGTCTTGCTTAGTCTCTCTCACTCAGTACACCCCATCCTGGGCTAGAGGAAGAGAGAGGCACCCTGGGATTGGGGTGGGTGAGAGAAGATAGATCAAAAGGTCGCCCCCTACTGGGCTAGTTCCTTAGTGGATCTTCTCAGGGTGCCGGACTGGAGTGTCTCTTGGCTTTCCCCGGGAAGATGTGTGGACAGATGATACTTTCCCCTTCTGATCTCAGTCCCAGCTTCTCCAAGGACTTGGGGTCCCCATTTCTACCCACCCCCATACATAACACCCAGCCCCATCCTCCCACTTCAAGTCCCCACTCTGCCTCTCCAGAAGAGAACAGAGAGGTGGTTTAGTTACTGGCATTTTTTTTTTTTTTGGCACAATTAAAAGGCCCACCATGAGGGTAGACCCAGTCTCTGTCCCTCCTTTAAGTAAGAGGTCAGGGTGGAAGAGAAGGGAAATTCAGAGGGCTGCCCCTTGCTTTAGTCCACTGACTTTCTCTCTAGCCCAGGCCCTTGGCCTGCTACCAGACATCTTAAGGTAGCCCAGAGCCTGGCCTGGGGTCTCCTTCCCCATCCCCACATAAGCTCCCAAGCCCTGCAACTCTCGCTCACACACAGACACACGGACACAGGCTCTGTACAGACCGCAAAATAAAAACGATGAGATAGTTTTGTTTCCTGGAGTCAGGGGGTTGGGAGGGTCCAGAGTAGAGGGGGTCAGTGGGGGTGGGGGTCAGGAATTCCCCATCACCTTACCAACCCTGGCTCCTTCCAGCCCCCCCCCCCCCCAGCCCCTTGCCCTGGCTGGCCCCCAGCCAACGATATTTGGTTTTCTTTCTTTTTTTTAACATTAAAGTTCTATGAGGTATTTGGTGCCTTATCTCGAGTCCTCGGGGGAGGGGGCCCAGGGGGGAGACCTGGGGCTCACCTGCCCCTCCCTCCCTCCCTCCCTCCCACCCCCTGCCCAATATTTGGTTTCACAGCTGTAGTTAAAGCTTGGGATTTGGTTATTTTTCCCCCTCCCAGGAATTTTTTTTCTTGTTTTTCTTTTCCCAGTTTTGGGGGTTGAATGGGGAGGGTCCCCACCACCCCCTGTTGCACGGGGGTCCCTCCACCAATATAAGGGCATCTGCCCCATCCCTGCTCCGCTTCCTCCTCTCTCAGCCCCATTCCCCCCACAAGGGTGGGGAAAGGTCCCAGGTGGTGGGACTGGATAGGGAGGAAGCAGAATGAAGTGGGTGGTGGTGAGTCCTGGATTTTCTTTCCTTTTTTTTCTTCTTTTTTTGTTTGTTTTTTGGTTTTTTTTTTTCGTTTGTTTTTTTGTTTTTGTTTTTTTGGTCTAGAATCATAGTTCTTGAGTCATCTCCACCATGCCTTCCATGCTGATGCTGCCTGTCTTCTTGGAGGGGGTTTTGGTTGTAATTCCTTTCATTCGGTTCTGTTCAAATGTCCTTCCTATCTGGTCAGGAGCTCTTGGCCCCGTCTCTACCCTTGGGTGGGGACCCAGGACCTCTCGCCAGTCCCTTTTCAGAAAATCAAAATGGACAAACTCAGAGGTAGGGTGAGGGCAGAGAGTCGGTTCAGCAGAGATGCTTACATTCCAGCAAGGATGGGCTGACGAGGTGCCAGGCCCCATTGGTGCCAGGGGTCGGGGGGGGGGGAGGCGACCACTCCATCGCTGCCCAGAAAAGGCACCCAAGGCCCCTGCAACGGCGGCTGAGTCTCTGCTGCCTTTGTGGCCCGGCCTGACGGTTTCGTTTAGACCAGAAGAAAAGAACGCGGAGGCCCGGGACTCCATCTGCCTCTCCTTGGAGTGTCCAGCAGAAAGTATGGAGGTGCCCTGGCCTTTGCCCGGCTCTCCCCTCCCTCTGCTCCTGCCCCGCCAGGGACAGGGGCCACTCGGATTTCAATGGCTCGCGTCCTTCACAGCAACACTTTGGTTTGAGGAGAGACACAGAAAGATTGGAGATTGAAAGGGACAGAAGAGTGGAAGAAGAGGGAAGAGAGGAGAGACTGGAGGGAACAGAAAAGGAAATCAAAGAAGTCAAACCACCCAAAATTGTTAGGTTTCCTTCGTCCATTCTTTTTGCTTTCTTCTTTTTTTTTCCTGTCTTTTGTTTTTTTAAAGCTTTTTCAGTTGATGGGGGGGCGGGGAGTTTGGGGCTCTTCACCCCTGTCCCTGACACCCTCTCTCAGCCCCGCCCACCCGCTTCCATCACCCTGGCTGAGGGACAGGCCCTGCCCCAGCCTCCGCCTCCCTCCGGCTTTCCCCGAAGACGACGTCCATGAGGTATTTGTGAAGAGAAAGAAGCTTCCGTCCTTCATCTGCCTTGAGGAACCAAGGCCTGGACTAGCGGTGCAAGGGCTTGGCTCCACCTCGCAGCTCCTTCGCATTCTTGAAGAGTCCTCATCTTCTTTCCCTTATATATATATATATCTCTCTCTATAAATTCTTTTTTTTTCTAGTTTAATTTATTGTATGTTTGGTTTTTTGTTTTTTTGTTGTTGTTTTGTTTTTTGGTTCAAAACTTTGTTGGCCTCCACAACAGCAGGAGGGCAAGGTGACTCCCAGCGGTGTCCCTCCTCTGTCCGTCGTTGCGATGTGGCTAATAGGGTCCAGCCAAGACTCATAGAGGTCTCGTGGGAGTAGTGGCCACCAGAGTGCACTCGCGGAGAGGGACCATAGGTCACGGCACAGTCCCCACTGCGTGGACCCTGATGGCAATGCCATCTGGAGGAACCCACCACTGGGGTGCGTGCGTGTGTGCATGTGGGGGAAGGAGAGGCATCTGCCAGCGTCAGAGGGGCACAGGGTGGGCAGAGCGAGGCGACTCATCTTTTTGGTTTCTGGTTAATGTCAAGAACGTGAAGAATCCCACGGATAGGCACTGGAATATGAATTTTTTTTTTCTTCAGGGAAACTGATAGACAGGATGGAAAAAAAAAAAAGACAACTTGAATGCCCTTACCTGTCTCCTTTTGCCCGAAATGCCCACCTTCCCGTAGGGAGGGGGTAGATTCCAGAGCAGGAGAGGGTGAGTGACAGGGTTGAGGAGGGGGTCTTTATGAGAGCTGGAACTTGGCAAAATGGCCTAGCCCACCCATCAAAGGAAAAAAAGGGGGAGGGATCAGGGACAAAAAGTCATCCCCAGGCCTTCCCCTGAACTCTCCACTGGCTGGGAGGAGGGAGGAGGTTAAAGCAAGCCCCCCTGCCCAGGTGGGGAGAACTGAGGGTCAGGGGACGGGGGGACACATGGTAGGGACACATTCTGTTGAGCACAACGCTAAAAATTCTGTACATCCTTTGGATGAAGCTACTGAATATTTGGTGTAAGGTTGTTCAGGCCCTTTCTCTTTTTACCTTCTAGAAAAGAGCATTTGGCGGATAGTTCGGGGCCCAGGCCCTCTGCCCCAGGCTGTGCCCTGTCTCTGCCGGCCCCTGGGCTGAGGCTGGGGTCAGCAGGCTGGCACATTCTCTTTTTTCTTCTCTACCCCCACTGGGAGGGGCAAGGTTGGGGGTCGACCCGCAGCCAGGGCTCGGCAGCACAAGGTCCAACCTGCCGGAGGCTGCTCTGCTCCTGGCTGGGTTCTTATTTGGTGTGTAGCAGTGACAGTGAGCGTTCTGAGGTCTGGCTCGCGATGGGTTTTTGGTTTGATTTTGTGGGGGATATTTTTGTTTGTTTTTGGTTTTTTGGTTTGTTTTTCACCTCTGGTTCCTTTGGGACAGCTGGTTTCTGTTGTGATTATTTTTGGTTTTCTTTCTTGTTGGTTATTTTCTTTCTTCTTCTTCTTTTTGGTCGGTTGGTTCTTTCCATCGTCCTCCCTTGTCACTCCTGCTCCAAGGACCCGCTGCTCCCCCACCACTGGCCTCTTCACCCGCTTCCCAGGTGGTGGGTCAGAGGAGTGGGAGGGGTGACGTGCCGGGCGCTCACTCCGGCTTGGACCCTGCCTCCGGTCCCCCTGGGCCTCCAGGGGTCTGTGCTGCCACCTCGCTGCACGTGGAGGAGGACGAGGACGAAGAGGATGAGGAGGAGAGGCCAGGAGACTTGCTGGAGATGGAGGCTGCCACAGCTGCAGCTGCTGCAGAGACCAAGCCCACACCAGGTGGGGCACTGAGCAGGGGCAGCCCGGCATGGTTCAAGAAGAGTGGTGAGGTCACCAGGCCAGGGCTCCCTGGGGCTGCGCCGGCCGCCCCCAGCACCAGGTTCCCGCTGCTATCAAGGCTGGTAAGGGGCAGGGTTCCACCAGAGGCCAGGGCTGGTGGGGAGAGAGAGAAGCTGGGCTGGGGGCACGCTGGGAAATGGGAGACATTTACCTCCCAGCGTCCTACCAGAGTGCCCCACCTGTCTCCCCATCTGTCCCGTGTCTCCATTAGCACCCCTCACACCTTTCCCAAAGGCAAAGATGAGGATGAAGAGGGAAAAGATGCAGTGAGCGGGGCGGATGGCATGGCCGGAGCAGCAGTGGGGGACTCAGCCCCAGGGGGACGGGACTGGCGAATGTGGGAGTGACATGAGGCCGCACGCACCTTGGATAGTGGCCAAAGGGTTGTTGCTCATGAGGGCTGGACTCAGCCCGGAGCTCAACCCCACCATTGTGCTTCTGCAAGAGCAAAGCAGAGGCGTTAGCAGGAGGAAGGGGGGACAAGGACCCTTGGAGGTGGTAGCAACCTGGGATTCTTCCCCGTGACCTCCCCATTGGCCTCCTGAGCTGCAGACTTACCCTGTGCTGGGGTTCAGGCCCGACAAGCCGATAGCCGCGTGGCTGCCTTGAGGGCTGGGGTTTGTGCTGTTGGTGGTGGCCGGGGGTGGGGGAGTGACAGAGGGGATGGAATTGAGGGGGGGCGCGGCCCCGCCCCCGCCTCCACCCCCTCCTGCTGTCCGGCTGGGGTGGAGCGTCCCCACAGCTGAGGATAAGGTAGTCACTGCCAGAGAGAGAGACAGAGAGACGGGCTCTTCAGCTTCTTCCCCCCACCCCCATAGAGGAAGCCAGGGTCAAGCCCAGCTGGTCATCCATCCCCTCTGGCTCATTCATTATCTCCTCGGTCAAAAGATAGCAGGACCTCCTGGCCCCTCTCCCCAGAGCTCAACGCCTGTTCCTTGGGAGTCTTCCATGAGTACAGTGATCACAGTAATTATAGCAAGAGTAGCTGCCACCTGCTGAGCCTCTCTGCCCTAGGCTATACAGGTGCTGTCTGCCTGCACACCATGCTCTATACTGCTTTGACCCAGACAAGAGAAGGGGCACCAAGGAGACAAGGCTCTGCAGCTCCCTCTAGTGGCCAGACAGGGAGAGCAGGGTGCGGGTACAAGGCTATAGATCAGGAATAGGCGTGGGGAGGGCGTTCGGGGCTGGAATGGTGATTCCTGACTCTGTTGTGACCTTGCTGTGTCCTGGGGTAAGTTCTTTATCCTCCATGATCTCCAGCTCCCTCACGTAGAAAATGATCAGAACACTGTTAACACTATCTACCTTTTTTTTTTTGAGTGGAGACAGGGTCTCACTAACTCACTCTCTAGCCTACGCTAGCCTCAAACTTGACAATTCTCCTGCCTCAGCCTCCTAAGTGCTGAGATTACAAGCATATGCCATCACATGTATGTTTGCTTGTTTGGGGTGGGGATTGAACCCAGAGACTTGCGCATGCTAGGCAAGCATCTACTACTGAGCTACATCCCCAGCCATTATATATGTGTGTGTGTGTCTGTGGGTGTACCCATATATAAATATATATATATATACACAATATTGTTTTATATATTTTTCTTTCTGTACTGATGCTAGAACTCAGAGCCTTGTGCACGCTAGGCAAGCACTCCACCTCTGAGTTACACTCCTTCTTTATGTATTATACATTCACAGTGATTTTATAAAAACTGAGGCTCAGAGAAGTAAAGCAGCTTCTTGAGCTCACACATCCTCTGAAGGACAGAGGCCAGGGACAAAATCATGCACATCACATTTTTAGCACCCCATGCTTTTCTAACGGGCACGTAAACAGTTCGCCCTCGGCATGTCCCCCCCACACCCATGTCCCTGGGCTCAGCCGTGAGGCCCGCTGCTACACAGAGCCTCTGTAGGACCTAAGCCTGCAGCCCATGCAGTGACCTTCCAGCCCCCCTCACCCGATTCTGCCCCTACTGACCTGTTGTGCTCAGACTGCTGGAAGCTTGGGACAATGGTAAAGTCCCTGCGCCCCCTTGGGGTGTGACCTGGTGAGAAAGGAAAGGAGGTACAGTTAGGCCACAGTCTCTGCCAGATCAAACGATGCTCCCTGTGCACAGGATCCCCATTACCCTGCCCCAAATTCGGGGTTCACATTGTGCCACACACCTTCCATCTTTCTTTGTGGCTCTAGGGATAGAACCTAGGGCCTTCACGCTGAGCTACATTTTGAGACAGGGTCTCAGGTTTCCCCAGGCTGGGCTTGAAGTTGTGACCCTCCTAGCTCAGTCTCCCATGGAGGTGGGATTACAGGCCTGCACCACCAGGCCTTCCCATTCACCTTAAGGCATCCTGAGCCACAAGCAGGAAGGAATAATTCACAACTGAGAGGGCTCCCTACTTCTGGCCTGGCACTATCCAGACTGGCTCACATGTAGCATCCTGTCTGCAGGGACCACATATGAGGAGAAATTGCTCTGTGTGCTCCTAATATCATTAGAGCTTCTAGCATACTAGAATGAACACAACTGTCTTTTATTTTGTTTCGGTTTATTGAGACAGGGTCTCACTCTGTAGTCCAGGCTGGTCCTGAACTCACTGTGTACCCCAAGCTGGCCTTGGACTCACGGCAATCCTCTTGCCTCAGCCTTCTGAGTGCTGGGATTATGTGTGTGCACCACCATGTCCAGTTTATACAGTGCTGGGAAATTAACCCAGGGCCTTGTGCTTGCTAGGCGCGTGGTCTAACTGCTGTACTATTCCTCCAGCTCCTACAACTTCCCTTTTAGAAGTGGAGCTGGCGGGCTGGAGGAATGGCACAGCAGTTAAATCACTTGCCTAGCAAGCTCGAGGTCCTAAATTCAATTCCCCAGCACCACATAAAGCCAGATGTGGTGGCACATGCCTGTAATCTCGATACTCAGGGGGCTGAGGCAGGAGGATTGCTGTGAGCCCAAGGCTAGCCCGGACTCTATAGTGAGTTCAGGATCAGCCTGGGCTACAGAGTGAGATCCTGTCTCTAAATAAATAAATAATAAAAAATAAAAATCAATACAAGTGGAGCTGGCAAGTAAAGCAGGAGAAGGGACTCCAACAAGAAAGAGAAATCCTGAAGAATGACTATGCGCGTGTGGGGGGTTGTCGATAAACTGATGCAAATCTGTGCCAGACTGTTGGCAAGCCGCATTACTTGGTTTTCTGGGATCATCTCTTGGTCTCCTTGCCTCTGGGCTCATCTCTGCACTGGCCCCAGAAGCGGCGCTGAATTTGATCCTGCTCCTCCCCCGCCTAAAAGCGCCTACTCCGGGTGATCCAAAGTCAAAGTGCTCTTCATGAAACTTGAGGCGTCTGCCTCTGCCCACCCTTCACCCCAACACTCATTCACAGACATGGATGTTACAGTTCCAACCACAACAAACTGCATGGGCTGGAGGAATGGCACAGCGGTACCAAACAGGCTTGGCGCTCTGGCACGGAGGCCTTTGTGCAGACTCAGACTTCACTCGGGAGGCTTTTTCCCTGGCTGGCTCACTTTCTTATCCCTTGTTGCTGGGCATCCTTGGGCGGGGCTCCTCTCCGGAGCACCACAGCCCTTTCGACTACCGGCAACAAAGGCAAGGAACAGAGGATGTCGCCCACGTAGAGAGGCAGGACCACGCAGCCTGTGCGGAACTAGAATCCTGAAGGTGCCCCTGTGGGTGCAAGGATGTACCTGCCACGTAAACAAACACCTGCGTCAGTCTCCGTGTGGGTGTGAACGTAGACTGAGCCCTGGTATAGGGATCCACTCTGCAGTGGCAGTGCCCTTGTGGCAACTATCTGTATGTGCTTGCAATCCACCACACAAGACCCGGGAGACGTGTGTCCCTGGTGACTGCTCCCTGGGTCACAGCCCAGAGCAACCCTGTCCGTGGCTGTCCTGGGCTCTGTGGCCAACCCGGCAGGTGTCCTTCCCGCAGTGCCAGCCCCGCTCTGGCCCCTGCCTCCCCCGCGCGGCCCTACCAGGTGGGGGCTGTAGCTGGCCGGCTTCCCCGGACTGGGCAGCATGGGGGCGGCGCTGCAGGGGTTGATGCGTTTCTCCTTCTGGCGCCGGTTGCAGAACCAGACGCGAATCACTTCCTTCTCCATGTGCAGCTGCTCGGCGATCAGCAGGATCTCCTCTGAGGTAGGCTTCTGGTTCTGCCGAGAGAGGGCGACAGAGGCCCGTGAGTCCCGGCCCTTGGTCGGGCAGCCCCTCTGGATACCCCGAGCGGAGCGCCGGGCCTCACCGCTAGAAAACTCTTCTCTAAGGCGAAGCGGACGTTTGTCTCGATGCTGGTCCTCTTCTTGCGCCTCCGGCCGGGCAGCCCGTCGAAACCCAGGCTGGGGCTGCTCAGCTGGTTGGGGCTGGGCAGGCTGGAGTCCACAGACATAGTCTCTGCGCCAGGGAGGGGGACGCGGGCGTGAGACGGCCTGGCCCAGCCACGCCCGCCGCCCGCCGCCCGCTGCCCACCCGGAGTCTTCGCCCTGTCCCACCTGCGTCGTTGAGCCACTTCTCCAGGAGGGGCTTGAGTTTGCACATGTTCTTGAAGCTCAGGTTGAGGGCCTCGAAGCGGGAAATGGTCGTCTGGCTGAAGTCGTTGCCATAGAGCTTGCCCATAGCCAAGCCCACATCACCCTGGGCCGGTGGTGACACAGAGGGCAGAGGTCAGGCCCGGGCCCTCAGGCGCTGGGCCACTCCCTTGACCAGGCCACCGCTCTGTCCTGCCCTGCCCACCCTCCACGCCCTCCTCCGCGCCCACTGCGCTGACCTGCGTGAAGCCCAGCTTGATTCTGCGTTGCTTGAAGGTGCGGGCGAACTGCTCCAGCTCCTCCAGATCGCTGGGCTCCTCGGGGTGCGACGGTGGCTCCAAGCATTTGGGGGGCTGCGGGTGTGAGAGGTGCGGGTCGGGCAGCGTGGGGCGGGTCACAGCCTGGTGGGGCGGGCAGGTGAGTGGGAGGCAGGTCGGAGGAGCAGGATGGCGCGTCCCGCTCCCTCCCTGTGGTCCCGCCTCTTCTTGCAGACTCCCCTCCGCCTGCCCCAGGAGGCCCTTCCACACTCACTACGGACTCTGTGGAAGGTTTGGGCCTAATGTCTCACAGAGGACAACGCCCCTGCCATTGCCTCCAACTCTGCAGGCTGTCCCTGCAAGCATGCAAACCCGGATGGAGCAGCCCGCTTCTCCTTTGTCTGGAGCCACGCGGGGCCAGTGGTTACGCTCTCCTCTTCACCAGAGAATGAGGTCTGGCTCTGCCACTGAGCTGCTGGCAGCTCGGGGTAAGCTTCTCAACCTTTCTGAGCTCCACTGTCCCCTCTGCGGGATGGAAACCATCACTGTTGCCCTGTCTGCCTAACTGGGGCAGTTGGGAAAATCAGACTGAAGATTTAGTGGGTTGCTCAAATCCATTGAATGCGCAACACCAGAAGTGAACCCTAATGTTGCAACTGCGAGCTCTGGTAACAATGAAGCCTTATAGGAGCAGGGACTGTAACATGTGTGCATCACTCAGACTATAAGGGTGTGGATAATGTGGAAGCAGCACGTGCAGGGGCAGAGGGCACATGTGACCTAACTTTAACTCGCTGAAGTCTTTTAAAAAGTGCATTGCAAAAAAAAAAAAAAAAAAAAAAGGCATTGCACAGCCCTGAAAAATAGCAGGCCCGAAACAGGTAGTGGTTGTCGTGGTGGCCGTCACCCAGCCCCTTGATGATCCAAAACCCTGGGGGCCAGGCATGTTGTGGAAATCAGAAGTCTTTTAAAGATTTCAGGAAGTCCACGCAGGACACGAACCATAGCTAACGTTGACACCCAACCAGCATCAGGGGAGCACATCACGATCAGACACATTTGCAGTTCTGTGTCTTGTGTGTCTTTCTTTACCAAGGAGGGTAAGGGGAAGTCAAACACTGTCCCAAGTCAGATAGTGCAGCTTTTGGTAGCTTTTGAAAGAGCACCTTGACTTTCAAAGCATCTTGTATTTATAGCACTGCAGTCAAACCTGAATTAGTCTCTTAACTTTTTATTCTTTCTTAAATATTAATGTTATTTTATTATTTTGGTGTTGGTGCTGGGAATCCAACTCTCTGTCACTAAGCTACCTCTCTCCCACAGCTCTCATATATTTTCTGAAAGGACTATAAAAAATAGGAAAAAAATTCAAATGTAAGGCTGGAGAAATGGTACAGTGGTTAAAGCACTTGCCTAGCAAGCATGAGGCCTTGCGTTTGATTCCCCAGCACCACATAAAGCTGGGCGTGGTGGCGCATGCCTGGAATCCGAGCACTTAGGAGGCTGAGTCAGGAGGATTGCCAGGTTCTAAGGCCAGCCTGGGCTACATAGTGAGTTCAGGACCAGCCTGGGCTACAGGGTGAGACCCCGTCTCAAAAAAATTCAAATGCACAAAGGTTATGAAAGATTCATCTTAAAATGTAGAAGCAAAAAAAAAATAATCTAGGAAGCAGGCAGCAAACTAAAATAAGATCTTGGGGGCAAGGGTAATAGCTCAATGGTTAAAGCACTTGCCTAGCAAGCACAAGGCCCTGGGTTTGATTCCTCAGCACCACATATGTTGTGTGTGGTGGCACTCGCCTGTAATCTCAGCACTTGGGAGGCTGAGGCAGGAGGATTGCAGTGAGCCTGAGGCCAGCCTGGGTTATATGTTGAGCTCAGAACCAGCCTGGACTATAGGGTGAGATCCTGTCTCCAAAAAAAAAGAAGAAGAAGAAAAGAAGGAAAGAAAGAAAGAAAGAAAGAAAGAAAGAAAGAAAGAAAAGAAAAGAAAAAGAAAGAAAGACCTTGGAGTCAGGCAAGAGGGTACTGAGGTGCCCTGGAGGATTGGCATCCAACCTAAGGGACCCCACATGATGGGCAGAGATATAGTCTTGCCAGATATTCTGGTATTAGAAGAAAAGCTGGAAACTGACACTTCCTGGGAGTTAAGTTGACAAAGGCCAAATAAAACACATTTGTGGGCCTTAACCAGTCTTGGTCTGGGGAGTGGATGAGAATTAACACCAGCCAGATGTCCTGCTCAGAGAAGCACTTGCAGTCCTACAAGAGACATGGCGTTTCTAACCCAAAGGCTTTACAACCTTCTGAAATGTTGAATGTTTGTGTAGAGGTGCATCTGGGGAGAACAGGGATCAGATCTTTCATAAGATTCTTGAAGGACTCCACTTGCTCAAAAAAGGTTAAGAACCACGAATCTGGCTCAACTCCCCTCGTCCTCTAGAGGAAGGAGCTGAACCAGGCAGGGCATGTGCCTTCCTCATGGCCCCACCGCAAATCAGCAGTAGGATGGGTCCCAGGTTCCCCAGCTGCAGTCATGGCCCTGTGGCTCTGGGATGGGCCAGTGGAGGAGAGGCTCACCCCTCACACCATCCCTATTCACCCAAACTTTAGGCGGCCCTGCCCATGCCTGCCCTGACACACTCAGTGGACATCTCACCTGGGTGGGAAGCCCGGCCCGGGGCTGGGAGGTCAGAAGAGCTCCCTGGGTTTGCTGAGGTAGCTGGAATAGATTTGGCGTCGGTAGCAGGCCTGGGAAGACAGTGGAAAACCCGTGGGGTGAGGGGATAGGAGGTGGTGAGGGACCGGAGGAGGCACCAGGGAGGCCGTGGGTATGGAGCCTTACCTGGTTGACTCTGCTGGGCTTGCGGCAGCAGGAACTGAGCAGGTGGCTGGAGGTGGTGGCCTGGCACAAGCACCAGCTGCTGGAGCTGGAGTAGCTGCTGTATGTCCTGGCAGGGAAGAGATGGACAGAAAGCCTGAGTCCCTGGGGGTTTCCTCCCTCTTTGCACAATCTGAACCCCAAGGGGTTGAAACCAGGAAGGAGGAAATCTAGCACTAGGCAGTGAGGAATTGACCCTGACTGAAGGCACTCAAAGGCTTCTCTCAACCACGAGGTACCAGAGAGTCCCAGCTGGGTATCTCCAGGAGGGCTAGACTTTATCTACCTCCTTCCTGATGAAATATTTGCCCTATCTTAAATTTCTGCAGAACAAACATTTTCTCTCTCTTTTTAAAAAATGTAAAGCAGACCAAATCTTCTCTCTTTTTAAAACATTCACAGAGCAAATGATGTGATGTTTGGAATTAGCTTTAAAAGAAAATAGTGAGTGTTTAAATTGCTACAGCCACTGTTACAGATATATATATATATATATATATATATATAATATATATATACATGATGGACTCCTGGCTCCCTGAACCTCAGGAAGTGAGCTAATTTGGAGACAGAGTCTTTGCAAATAATGAAGTTAAAATGAGAACATGAGGGTGGGTGCCCATGCCAACTGGTACTCTCATAAAAAGGGATAATTTGCACAAAGAGACAGACACAGATAGAAGAGAGATGATGTGAAAAGACACAAGGGAAAGATGAGCATCCACGAGCCGTGGGGAAAGTCCCAGTGCCGATCCTCCCTCCCAGTCCTCAGAAGAAGCCAACCCTGCCGACACCTTGGTTTCAGACTTCTAACCTCCAGAACTGTGTGAGGAGAGGCATTTGTGGTTTATGCCACCCGGTTTGTGGCTCTGTGCTACAGCCGCCCTGGCAAACTGTTAGAGGCAATGTCTACTTAAAATGAATGCACACGCCAGCCACATGGACCAGCCACTCCACTCCTGGGTATAAACCACTAGAGGTGCAGATGCATGCTCGTCATAAGACATGGACTGGAAACTTCATGCTGACCGTTTGAAGGAGCTGAAAGGTCAAGATTATAGACTATTATAATTGCATCTAAAACATTCCCTAAAAGTCTCATGGATTTGGAGGGTAACTGGATCCCGGGTAGGGGCCTTGTACTCTCAGTGCAGTGGTTCATCCACCAATGAATTCAGTAGCTCAACGTGCTGTAAAGAGGCGGGGCCTGGCTGGAGGTGGGTCAGTGGGGCGTGGCCTGGAAGGGTGTGTGCCAGTCTCTGGCTCTCCCCTTCTCTCTTGTTTCCTACTTCCTGGCTGCAATGGGGGCAAACTGCTGTCCTCTGCCCTTCCGTCATGCCATTTCTGCCTGGCAGCCAGCCATTTTGGGCTGAACCCACTGGAATCCGCCTCTAAGTTGCGAGCGTTAAGTATTTTGTTCCAGCACCGGGAAAGCCGACCAACACACAGCCCCGGTAGAATGGGAAAGTTGAATATGATTACTACAGCAGTGAGAAGAAACAGCTACACTCTGCACTTACATGCAATAACAACAAAAGAAGCCAGTCACAATAGAGAACATCCTGTATGATTCTGTTTCTTTTTCATTTGCATATTAGAAGCAGGGGGCGGGGCTTCCAGGTGCCAGATACATGGGTGTACTCAGGTGGTGGGTATTCACTTGAGCTGTATGCTTATGATTTGTGTACTTTTTCTGTATTTGTTATACAGATCAACAAAAAGATTTTTTAGGAGGAATGAGGCAGGGGGAAAAATCCTCTCCCCCATTTCCTGCAAAATAGTATAGATAGGTAAAATCCTATTTGTCAGTAGAAGTAGCAACATGGTTCTATTTGTTGAGCCAGATTATGGATATGCAAGATTCAGTAAATCATTCTCTGTACTTCTATGTTCGAACATTTCCAAAAGAAAAAAAAGCCCCTTTAAACTTAAAATACCAATAATACAATCAAAACTCCTCTTCTGGCCTATCAGGTCCTTTATACAGAGGTCTGGGCTGGTCTCCCTGGCCTCAGCTGTCGCTTTCTCCCTCACTAGCTACTCCATAGCCATACAGCCCTTTCCTGTTTTTCAAACACACAAGTTTGTTTCTGCCTCAGGGCTTTTACACATACTGTTCCCCCCACTCTGGGAGGTGCTTCTGGTTCTTCCACCAACTCTCTTCCTCAGATTCAAATGACTACTTCATTTAAATCAGCCCCAGGGGCCGGAGGAATGGCTCAGCGGTTAAAGCACTTGCCTAGCAAGCGCTAAATACCCTAGTTCAATTCCCCAGCACCACGTAAACTGGGCGTGGTGGTGCATGCCTGTAATCCCAGCACTCGGGAGGCTGAGACAGGAGGACTGCCATGAGTCCAAGGCCAGCCTGGGCTCTGAAGTGAGTTCAGGACCAGCCTGGACCACAGAGTGAGACCCTGTCTCAAAAAAGAAAAAAAATCAGCCCCAAACAAACACATAAATCAGCACCATGCCTCCCTTAACCAAGCCCCGTTTGTCTCCTTTCAGGACACTTATCACATCTCGTGGCCCTTCCTGTTTACTCATTCATAGCTTCTACCTTCTCTGGAATATCAGATGCATGAGAGATGACCTTGGTGTTCTGGGCACCGCTGTATCCTCAGCATTTATTTATTTATTTATTTATTTGGAGACAGGGTCTCACTCTGTACTCCAGGCTGGTTCTGAGCTCACTGTAGCCCAGGCTGGTCCTGAACTCACTGGTGTAGCCCAGGTTGACCTTAGACTAAGGACAATCTGATTGCCTCAGCCTGCCAAGTGCTGGAATTACAGGCCTGCGCCACCATGCCCAGCTTTATGTGGCCCTGGGGAACCGAATTCTGGGCCTTGAGCTTGGAAGGCAAGTGCTTTAACCCTTATGTCATTCCTCCAGCCCCTCAATGCTATTATTATTCTAAAGACCAATTTAATTTTCTCAGAAGTGAACTAATTGGAAAAACTTTAGAGAAAAGGCTTGTTTTTCTAGTACATAAAAAGCAATAACAAATCTTTAAGGGAAAAAAAAAATGCATCTAATGACCTACTACAGGGGCCGGAGGAAAAGCTCACTGGTTAAAGCGCTGGCAAGCTCACGGCCCTGTGTTCGATTCCCCAGCACCACATAAGCTGGGCGTGGTGGCACACACCTGTAATCTCAGCACTTGGGAAGCTGAGGCAGGAGGATTGCTGTGAGTCCAAGGCCAGCCTGGGCTGCAGAGCAAGACCCTGTCTCAAATAATACTAATACTGACCTGGTATGCACAGAGTACTGGAGAGTGCCCACAAGGTAAATAAAAACAACTCTGAAAGAAAATGCAGTCAAGTCACGCACAGTAAGATACACGGAGCTGCAGCGGCACTGAGATTCCTTCCAGCTTGGATTAGCAAAGGTAAGAATGCTAGGCAACTCCTCCCCGTGGGAGCGGGAGCGGGAAAATGCTCCCGCGCACAGCTGGTAAGGGGTAGCTTGGAAACACCCACCCAAATTACCGACCACATATCCTTTCATACAGCCATTTTTCTGCTAAGACTTTATCTTAGGGTTATACGTCCACTGTGCAAGGTGACTGTACTGACGGGCTGCTCCTGCCAGCCAGCAGGACTCCAGCTGGGTAAAAGCCAGCTGGGCACATGGCACAGGGGATGGCTTGGATGGCTGCGCGAAGGGCTTTGTGGCGGACTGTCCTCACCCGCCTGATGGCCCTTGGCAAACAACATCTGCACTTGACCCTGTTCCTCCCAGACAGTTCAAGGCCATTCCCCACCCCTGGGAGGGCTTCTCAGTGTCTCTAGCTGCCAATCCTCTTGCCATCTAGTGTGAGGGCTGTGAAATCTTCCTACCCTACCCTGCCCTATCCCTCAAAGCTGAATCCATTCTGCCTTCCCTTTTCCAGCCCAGCAAAACCCCCACAGTTGTCTTCCTCAGCTGGGAGGCCGCACGCACGCTTAGGCTGCGGGGCCTTCTCTTTACAACAGGCCCTTCCAAGGCCGCACGCTTAGGCTGCAGGGCCTTCTCTTTACAACAGGCCCTTCCAAGGCTCCGGACCTAATTTTGGTTTCATAGTGTTGTCTTCTTTTTCTTTCAAAGGCCCCCAACTATAAGCTCAAGTCAAATTAAAGGGTACACTACCCTGTGCTGCATGTTTTTTTCTTTTTGAGTCAAGGTCTCGGTCTGTAGTCCAGGCTGGTCCTGAACTCACTGTGAAGCCCAGACCGGGCCTCAAACTCACAGCAATCCTCCTGCCTCAGCCTCCCAATTACTGGTATTACAGATTTGCGTCACCACAGCCAGGCACAATGTGGTGCTGGGGAATCGAACCCCGGTCCCTTGCTTCCTAGGTAGGCCCTCTAATCACTGAGATATGCCGCCAGCCCTGCATTTTTTTAAAAAATGGAGATCGACTCAGGGTCTTTGCAATGAGCTATACACATCCTCGGTCATTTTTTTTTTTTTTCTTCTTAGGACAAGGTCTCACTAAGTCACCAAATTGCCCAGCCTCAACTCACAATCTTCCTGCTTTTGCCTCCCAAAGTGCTGAGATCACAGGAAAGGGTCACCATGCCTTGCTACCACCAGTATTTTGCTATAACCCTTAGTGTTCTGATTAAAGTATTTGTTAACTTGTGTGTCTGTCCCTAGCATGACTCTTGAGCTGAAAACTTCCCTTTCTACCAGAGGCCTAAAAGAGAGATGAATCGGTAGGAGTAAAGGAGAAAGCTAGGTGTGGTGGCGCATGCCTGTAATTCCAGCACTCACTCTGGAGGCTGAGGCAGGAGATTGCTGTGAGTTCAAGGCCAAGATCTGGAGGCCGGACTCCAGATCTTGTCTCAACAAACAAACAAACAAATAAATAAATAGAATGGAGAAAAGAGTGACATCCTGACTCAATAAAAAATAAATATAAAGAATGAGGAAAATGCATTCTGGGTCTCATGTTAAGCAGTCCAAATAAAAATATTCAGGGAGGGCTGGGGGTATAGCTCAGAGGAAAAAAGTACTTGCCTAGCAAACACAAAGCCCTGGCTTCAATTTCCCAGCACCATATAAGCAGGGCATGGCAACACATGTCTGTAATCCCAGCACTCAGGAGGCCGAGGCAGGAGGACTGCCGTGTGGGTTCAAGGCCAGTCTAGGCTACAAAGTGAGTTCAGGACCAACCTGGACTACAGAGCAAGACCCTGTCTCCAAAAAAAAAAAAAAAAAAAAAAAAAAATCCAGGGAATCAGATGGAGAATTGGGGGCCATCCTTGATCTTCACCTTCCCTTCCCATTCCCCACCACCCAGTGCATCCCCACCCCCCTACCACTCCCCTCTGCTTCTCAGGGCTGCTGCCATCCTGACCCACGCCGCCATCCTGGCCCGCGCCACCACCGGGGCCCCAGCCACTCACTCTCCCCGAGCCGTCAGGAGGTGGGTGTCAAATACAGTGGAGTTCTGAACTTCCTCACTCCCTGAATTCTTTGGTGTTTGACATGACTTATCACTCCCTTGTTAGAATTAGAAACGCAAAATAAAATATACAGGATTTCAAATGAAACAATTATAGTAAAATACAGTCATCAAGGGATCTAATAATGTGTGAGCTATTATCACCTTAAAGAACCAGATCCAGCAGTAGGTCTGCAATTTCAAAGCAATGAGGAGTGAAAACAATATTTTAAGAGATCTGCAATGACTAGAAAATCTCTGTACTATTAGAAACAAAGTTCAAGTACGGCTAACACAGCGCTATGGTGGTCTGCTGCCTATCTTCACAACAGAAGGAAACGTTATGTTTTCAGTTAGAGGATAGTGAAAGTTGAGACCTTTTTTCTCATCTGAATTCATGGGGTCTCTGACTTCTATCCACAGACCGTTCCTGGGATGGCCTGTGGACTCCCGGCCTCTGTCCTAAATAGAAGTCCAGCTAGATACAATTGAATTTCAGCACATGCGGAATAGAATCTAACTCCTTGCCTCAGCCCCGCCCTCCCCAACCCTTGCTTGTCTCTCCTTTCTCACCTCGTGACTCGAACCTAACTCTGATCTACCCACAGTGATGTCCTCTCCAATCTTAGGGTCTTTTCTGTATCTTCTAAATCCTCCTCCTCATTCAAGGATCCATCTAATGCCCCTTCTCAGAGAAGCCTTCCCTGGCCACTTGCCCCGCTAAGGGGTTTTCCTTCCCCTCTGTCACTTTCTATTACTCTTTTCTTTCTTTCTTTCTTTCTTTCTTTCTTTCTTTCTTTCTTTCTTTCTCTTTCTTTCTTTCTTTCTTTTTTTGAGTCAAGGTCTCCCTCTGTAGCCCAGGCTGGTCCTGAACTCACTATGGAGCCCAGGCTGGCCTTGTATTCAGGCAATCCTCCTGCCTCAGCCTCCCGAGCGCTGGGATTACAGGCATGCGCCACCAGGCCCAGCTTAATGTGGTGCTGGGGAATCGAACTCGGGTACTTAGCACTTGACTTAGCGCTTGCTAAACAAGCACTTTAACTGCTGAGCCATTCCTCCAGCCCCTCTTTTTCTTTTTAAGACGGGATCTCTCTCCATAGTCCCAGTTGGTCCTGAACTCACTATCCAGCCCAGGCTGACCTCAAACTCACAGCAATCCTCTGCCCCGGCCTCCCAAGTGCTGGTATTACAGGCATACACTACCATGCCCAGCTCGTGTGGTGCTGGGGAATCAAGCCTGGGGCCTTGTACTTGTTAGGCAAGTTTTCTAACCTCTGTGCTATCAAAGTCTCACTAAATTATCCAGGCTAGAATCAAACTTGTGATATTCCTGCTTCATCCTCCCTGAGTGCTGGGATTATAGACGTGTACCACCATGCCCAGCTATAACTTTTTTTTTTGGGGGGGGGGGGCAGTAGGAATTGAGCTACATGCTCAGCCCCTTTTTATTTGTAATGACAGGGTCTCGCTAAGTCACCATGTTGCCCAGGATAGGCTCAAATTCGCACTTCTCCGGCCTCAGTCTCCGAGAGCGCTGGCACAACAGGCCGGCGCGGGCGCACTGTCTTCTACAACACGATCACCTGCTTCCAGTCACCCCCCAACAGCATCTCAGATGCACAGCTGATCCGCACCCAGGAAGGGGCCTCCGCGTGGTGGTGCCCACCAAATATTTGCTGACTAAAGGAACGAAGGAATGAGAAAGAAGCAGGTTTAAGGACGGGGCTGAGCCAGTAGGGGCCCCCATTTCCCCATAATCTGGAGTCCACAGGGCTCTCGGTAGCCACTTGGGGGCGGAGTGAAACAAATTAGAGTCGAACCGTAGAAAAGTCGTGCGGTAAACCGAGACACGCTAGGGCAGGGATCTCGGCAGGCAGATTTTGTGGAACAACTGCTCTGCCTTCAACCTGTGAGGAAACGCAGCGCTGCGGGTTAGCACTTCCCATCAAAGCTGGGCAGGGAAGGGACCAGGGCTTGCTCATCGCTGCGTTCCGATCACTCTCCACCCGGAAGGCATGCTCCCAGCAGGCAATCAATACGTTTTCAGCGAGCGAAATCTCACAACAGATCGGCTGTGCTTTGCTGCAGCTAGGACTGTGGCCACACACTAAAGGCAGAAATACGGTTTAGACTCTACCTAGTTAATGGGGGATGGGGGCAATCGCTCACTTTCCCATCTGGGCTTGGTGCCACCTGGGGAGAGAGAGAGCCCTAAGAGTAAACTTGAGGAGGTGGGGGTGGGGGGGCTCACAGTCAGCCAGCTGCAACAGGGCCCAGGTGCTGCGACTCACTTCAGTGCACAGAGCGGATGGCCTGCTCCCCTGCAGCCCTCACCCCATGGAGCCTGGGATGGTGTGGGCACCGGGCCTCCTGACTCTCCTCTGTCATCCCCAAAATGTGACCAGTTCTGGATATCCCGTTGCAAGACATGGCCAGCCTCAAGTCCAGCCAGGAGAACAGAGACGGGCGGGGCGCGGGGACCATGTACATCATACTGGTCTGGGGAGGGTGGGGGACATATTTGACATTGGTCAACGGGAACCGAAATTTCGCTAAGAGGAGTAAGCTCCTGTGTTCTGTTGTGTGGTACAGTGTAGCCAGCAATAATGTATATTTCAAAACAGCTGAAAGAGAATAAAAATTTCTTTTCTGTAACACTGGGGATCAAAGCCAGGACCTTGCATCTGCTGGGCAAGTACCCTACCATGAGCTAAACCCCAGCCTACAGGCAGGATTTTTAAATGTCCTCCGAACACAGAAATGACAACTATATGAGGTGACGGTTTACGATAAGTAGCCCGGCTTCTTCATTGCTTCACGTTGTACACACGTCATCGATTCCTGTCTTGTAAATCTGCGCAATCAGTATTGGTCGACTAAAACGTAGGTCTGGGGTATGAATCAGCAGTGTAGCAGTCCTGGGTCCGATCCCCAGTGCCATAAAAAATATAAATAAGACAAAAAGATTTAAATGAGACTGGGTTTGTGACATCCTCAGCAGTGTTTTGCTCTGTCCAGCAGTGAGGCACACTATATCAGACTGTAGGACCACAGAGCCACCTGGGTCAAAATCTGTACCTAGCGTGAGTGCAAAGGGCTATCAGAGTGCTTGCCTAGCATGCACGAGGTCCTGGGTCTGATTCCCCAACGCCATATAAAAATGAGCTGGGCGTAGTGGCACATGCCTATATCCCGGCACTGGGAAGGCAGAGGCAGGTGTATTGTCCGGAGTCCAAGGCCAACCTGAGCCATGTAGTGAGCTCAGGACCAGCCTGGGCTACAGAGCAAGACTTTGTCTCAAAAAAAAAAAAAAAAAGTGCGCAGGAATTCCTGTAGAGGTGAAATATTAGACTAGCAGGTTGCAAAAATCCCTCCCAACTTGGAAATTCAGGTCTTGGGCCTCTTGCCTGCTTCCTGCTCTGTGACGTGAGAAAAGTGAAGCTCTCTTTTGACTTTCATCTCCCTAACTGTCTGGGACCATGATGCAAGTGTCTTAGAAAGACCTGGGCTTTGTAGTCATGACTCGGCCCTTTCTCAGGGCTTCAATATTATAAGCTACAGAATGGTGATAAAAGTGTTTAATTCTTCACTGGGTTGCTCTTCTGGCCATTCAACTGAACAGTGACTCAGTCTCTCTCTCTCTCTCTCTCTCTCTCCCTCTCTCTCTCTCTCTCTCTTTCTCCCCCTGTCTCTTTTTGTGGGAGAGGGGATCTAGACCAGGGTCTTCACACTGAGCTACACCCTCCACTGCATTTTTATTTTGGATTCTGAGACAGGGTCTTGCCAAATTGCCCAGAATTTGGGATTCTCCTGTCTCGGCCTCCCAGAATCCAAGGGAGTGCTGGGATTACAGGCCTGCAACACTGGGTCCCAGCTTCAACTGTGAGCTCTTGAGGATGGGAACCCCACCTGACTACAGAGACCATCTTCTTCCTGACAACAACTTCCAGCACCTGCCCAGACTCTCTGCTGACATTTAGCCCACCTGATTTCTCCACATGTTGATCAAGAGACCCTCCAAACCCCCAACGTATCCAAGTGAAATTCCCGGCGGCTTGCCTCAGCCCATCCTCTTGCTCCTCCTCTGTCTTCTCTGATTCAGGAAACTACCTCATCACCACCCACTTGCACACGCCAAAATCCTCAGAATCATCCATCCAATCCATGCAAATCAGCATCCACAAACATCCATCATCACCACCTGGTGCAGGCCGTCCTTGCGTCCTCCTGGGAGGTCTGCAAAGGCTTCCTTCCCCTGGCTCCTTGGTTTTACTCTGCCCCGGTAGTCCCCCATGGCCCCAAGGGGCTTCATAAAGTGCCAATCATGTCACATCACTTCCCTGTCAAAATCCTCCAACAGCTTCCCATTATATTTGGAATATTTTTCATACTTTTTTCTTTCCTCTTCTTCTTTCTTTCTTTCCTTTCTTTCTTTTTGAGGCAGGGTCTTGCTATGTAGCCTAGGCTGGTCCTGAACTCACTGGTGTAGCCCAGGCTGGCCTTGGACTCTGGCCAATCTGTCTGCCTCAGCCTCCTGAGTGCTGGGATTACAGGTGTGTGCCACCACACCCAGCTTTTAGAGGTGGCGGGGAATCGAACTCAGGGCCTTGAACTTGCTAGGCAAGCACTTTTATTGCTGTACCATTTCTCCAGCCTCTTTCTTCCTTCCTTCCTTTCTTTGTTTCTTTGTTTCTTTCTTTCTTTGTGGTACTGGAGATCAAGCCCAGGACCTTCAAACCGAGCTAGTCCCATCCCAATTTTGATTTTAACATTGTTTATTATATTACTCTTTTATCAATACATAATAACACCGATCAGCTTGAGAACCTGACACATTGACACATCGCACCTTGGTCCTCTTTACCTCCCTCCCCCGCCCCTCCACCGTCCCCACAAAGTCTACTTTCTGCTTCCTTCCATCTCTCTTTTAGTTTGCTCTTTTACTTTTTGTATGGGTTGACTTTCTCATATTAGAAACGCCACGCAATATTTCGTCTACTCTGGCCCATTTTTTCACTTTTGATCTTGCCTGGCTGCCTTCCTGGTGCCTTCACAGGATCTTGTGACGTTGCCTAGGCTGGGCTTGAACTCACGGTCCTCCTGCCCCAGCCTCCCAGAGTGCTGGGATTACAGGCCTGTGGACCTAGGCGCAGCTATTTTTCAAACTTGTCGCCCTGGCCTACAAGACCTTGCAGCCCCAGCCTTGCCTGCCTCTCCTCTCTTCCTCTTCCCCACGCTGTTCCAGTCGTATCTCCTTCCCTGTGCCCTGAACGAGTCAAGCCGCCTTCCACCGCAGCGACTCTGAACTCGCTGTTTCCTCTTCCTAAACCGCTCTCCCTCCTGTTTCTTTCCCTGTACTCGCAGGAAGACCATCCTCTCAGGGAAACCTCTGCTAAGCACCCATTAAACATGGCCCCTCCCTCTCCGACGCAGCCCTGTTTCATTTTCTGCCTTACACTTGCTCTGAAACTATCTTGCTGCTGGCTTGTTTACTGTCTGCTGTCCTACTAGAATGTGAGGACTCAAGGACAGCCGCTGCTGTGACGGAGTTCATAGTTGCCCTTCAGGTAGTGGGTGGGCGCCTAGCATACCAAAGGCGCTCAGTAAGCGCCAGTTGAATGAATTAAATGACTGATCACTGCACTCACTCTCCTAGGGGAAGCTCTCAGGGGAGGGTATCTGTTGTTCAGGGTGGGCTCACTTCTGCTGCCCATCCCCAAAGCTGGCCATGCCTGGACGTCTTGACTATCAGAGCAGAAAACACACAGCAGAGTCATTCCATGGGGAAGATGCAGGGGGGACCCTGCATGTGGACTGCGTCGTGTCACAGCTGCCTTATGCTACAATTCCGGGGTAGACACATGCGGGAGACCCCAGACAGGGCATCAGTGGGAGGGTCTGGCCCAGCACCAGGACTCCAAGAATCTGTCATGAACTGACTACACACTTCCAGTTGTGGTGCCACGGCCCCTTCTTCAAGCAGAAGGACCCATCTCTTCCTGTGGGGGCTCGCTGCCTCCCAGGCTTAGGTCACCAGGGCCAGGTGAGGCTGTCTCTGCCTTCCCGGGGGCGGGGTACATGCACACATTTCACCCCCTTAGACCAGGTGGTTGCAAGTCTGAAAATGCTGGTGCCATCTTGTCCCCAAATGAAACAGAAAGATCCTTGGGGCTACCTGGTGTTGAACTTTGTCATGACTGATGCACCCTCCCACTTAACCCTTTGCTGTGTGCCACCCTCTGTGAGCCTGGCAGGCCTCCTGCTCCACACCTGCTGTTCCCACTGCCTGGAAACCCTTCCTGTAGCTCACCCACCTGGTACCCTCACTTCCAGTTCAGACACTGCCTCCTCCTGAAACCTAAATCTCCCAGACACAGACACTCAGCACATCCTACCACGTCCACTAGATGTCTCCAGGATGTGTGTGTGTGTGTGTGTGTGTGTGTGTGTGTGTGTGTGTGTCTGTCTGTGTCTGTCTGTGTCTGTCTGTGTCTGTGTGTCTCTGTGTGTCTCTGTGTGTCTGTGTGTGCGAGAGAGAGAGAAGAGAGAGAGAGAGAAAGAGAGAGAGAGAGAGAGAGAGAGAGCACATGCTATGGGTGAAATACAAGATATTTGCACTCTGCTACATTCCCAGCCCTTTCTTTTTCTTTTTGGTTTAATTTTCAGAACAGGGTCTCACTAAGTCACTAAGTTGGTCAGGCTGGGCTTCAACTGTGGTCCTCCTGCCTGAGCTGCCCAGAGGAAAATTTTTATTTATTAAGTTCTACCAGTCTAAAATGTTTTGTTGGGGCTGGAGGAATGGCACAGCAGTTAAAGCGCTTGCTTTGCAAGTATAAAGCCCTGAGTTCGATTCCCCAGCACCACATAAGCCAACCGTGATGGCTCATGCCTGTAATCCCAGCATTTGGAAGACAGGAGGATTGCTGTGAGTCCAAGGCCAGCCTGGGTTTCATAGTGAGTTCAGGACCAGCCTGGGCTACAGAGCGAGACCCTGTCTCAAGAAAAAAAAAAAGTTTTGTTATGCCTTATTTTCTGTGGTCTTATTAAGAAAATAGGGATTTTTTTTCCCACTCTCCAAATACAAAATGATTTTTTAACAGTAAATGTAAGTTTTCAATCAATGCCAACGCCTACCCCAGACATCCTGAAACACTCCCCGGGAGAGATGTCTTCTCTCTCCTTGATTGAAAAACTTCAACGAAACATCCTTCATTGATTCAGTAAGCTCCCACATAGTCTCCTTGGTAGAAGGCAGTGTGCCAAGCATTGCACAAATTATTACTGTTTTACAACCATCCTTTCATTAGTATAAACTAAAAAAATACAAGGAAGAACCCTGCCAAACTGCTTAACCGGTATTATGGAAGAGGAGTGTTCCCTTTGTACTCTGAAGCGATAAAGTTTATAAATGCCATTCTGTTTTTTGTTTTCCAGTGCCAATCATGGAGCCCAGGACCTCAGGCATACCAGTCTAGTGCTCTACCACTGAGCTACACTCCCCACTTGATCAGTGTTTGTGACTCCTTTCTGGGCATCTTAGGTATTTTTTTTTTTTGAGGTCTTGTTCTATAGTCCAGGTTGACCTGCATTCATTATGTAGCCCAGGCTGGCCTCAAAGTCACAGCAATCTTTCTGCCTCAGCCTCCCAGGTGCTGGGATCACAGCTCTGCACCACCATGCCCAGTTTATATGGTGGTGGGCATTCAAACTCAGGGCCTTGTGCTTTCTAGACAAGCGCTCCAACCGCTGTGCTATTCCTCCAGCTACCACCCTCTTTTTCTGAGACACTGCCTTGCTGTGTAGTCCAGGCTGGTCTTGAACTCACTAGTATATAGCCCAGGCTGGCCTTGGATTCAGGGCAATCTTCCTGCCTTAATCTCCTTAATATTTTTCGAATGAAACGTGCTAGTGGCTCATTGCTGTACCTGCTTCGCTATCAGATGGGGAGCCCCCAAGGAGCAAGGAGGCCTGTGACTCAGTCCTCAGTCCTGGGCTTCCTGCCAGGGCCTGACACACGGGGGGTTGGAAATGCCTATAAAATGAACGCAAGAAGGAAGGGGAAGGGAAGCGGGGAGACACAGGCCAAGGAGAGGGGCTCACGCTGAGAGGCATCCAGGAAGGTTGGAGCAGTGGGCAGTTAGGGTAGGGGAAGCTGCTCCTGGGCCTCGCTGGTTGCCTGGCACACAGGGGGTACAGAAAACTAATGTGTGCCCTCTTTGCACTTGCCGAAAACAGATACATCAGAGCTTGTGAGCGGCCGGCCAGGAGAGAAGAGACGGAAGAGAGGGTTTACAGGGAGAGGATCAACAGGACCTTTGCTGTCAGGGCCCAGCAGTATGGCAGGTGGCAGAGGGCTGGCCTGCTGCTGGAGGGTCAAGGGCACGTGGAGGTAATTCATAACACAAGCAGCATCTGCTGCTCACTAGGTGGCGGCCAGGCCAGGCCCTCGTCCGGCCATCCTGCTTCTCTCCTTCCTCTAGTCCAGAGGCAGGCATGTCCAGACTGTAACCTATGGGATCATTCAGTCCAGCCAGCACAGCCACACCAACGAGAGAGAGTTTCAGTCAACATATTAGGAGTGAGTTCACTGAATGTTTTACCAAATATAGCAGGCTAATTTTTAAGGTGTTAATTTGGTATGGCCCATAAATGAGATCATAAATATCCAACATGGCTCTTGGCAGAAAAACGTTCCCCACCCCTGCTCTCCTCCTTGTTCTTTCCAAAAAAAAGTTTCCTCAGGCACAGTCGGACACAGCGGAAGGGAGGGAAATCCACACAGACTTCATGGAGGCTGGGACTCTTGTGTTTAGGATGAAACACAACGGATGAAAAGGAGCTATCCAGGCAAAGGAAGGGAACAACGCCAGGTAGAAAGCAAGACAGGAGCAGGGCCCACCCAGCCTGGTGAGGAACCCCACGACCTTGACATTACTCAGTAAAGGATCATGTGCGCTGAACACCTGCTCCTGGAGTCTCTGGTGGCCCGGGTGGGAGGAGCTGGAAACCATGTCCCGTGAAGGACAGCTAAAGGCAGCAGCCCCGGGCACGTGGTTAGAGCCCTGAGCTCGGGCCTGGCTTGCAGGCGAGCGCTGCCACTTCTGCTCACAGTGTGACATGAGGCCTATCACCTTGCTCTTGGGAGCCTCGGCTAAAGTAAGAATTCATGGGTTTAGAGGCCTGGTAAAAGGCAGCACCCAGCAGGCTGTAGTTACTGTCACCATATTGCCCAGATATTGGGAGGCTGTGTTTGGAAGGGCAAACATGTGGCCAGGCTGCTCTGAGTGGTTCTGTAGAACCAGGCCCAGGGGCAGCCATTCGAAGGAGTCAGCTCACGATTTAGGCAAGTCCCAAATGAGAGCATCAGGCAGCAGTGGGATGAACCCATCTGGAGGGACAACGTGCATCAAGAAAACAGCCTTGCAGCGTCTGCCACCAGGGATCCCAGGGAAGACATGGCTCAGTAAAGGACCACGTGTGCTGGGAAACGCACAGAGCAAATACCTGCTGCTGGAGTCTCTGGTGGCCCAGTTGGGAGGGGCTGGAAACCACGGCCCGTGAAGGACAGCGAAAGGTTGCAGCCACCAGGCAGGTGTTTAGCGTCCCCAGCTCACGGGTGTGGGTATGGAATGAAAGAGAAGAGATGAAGCCCCGGGCTAAAGTTAAGCAGGTTTCTTTGCTGCTGGGTTTCTCAAGACCTTCACCACCTTAGAACACGCCACAGACTAAGTGCCTGTGGAAACTAGACAGCTCAGATGGTGGCGTGGGCAGGTGAGGACAGGAGTGGGCTGGAGGGAACGTGTCTGTCTGAAACAGAATCCTCCTCGGCTTCTTCTGGCTCCCACCAACTATCTTATGGAAAATTTATTGGCCGTTGTTGACTTGTGCTCCCCAAAATGGTAGGCTACAGACTTAACCCCCGGTTCCTGTGACCTTATTTGGAAATAAGGTCTTTGCAGAGGCAATCAAGTAAAATAAGACACCTTTACAAGATTGCTGTCCTTAAAAGAAACAGTCAGACACAGAGACATTCACAGAAAGAAGAAGGCTGTATGACTCGAAGACACAAGGAAGGATTTTCCTCTAGAGCTTTCAGAGAAAGGGCCTCTGTTGACACCTTGATTTTGAACTTGTGGTTGGAGACAATGTATTTTTCTCACTTTAAGCCACCCAGTTGGTGGTATCTTGTTATGGGCAGCCCTGGGAAGCGAACACCACCTCAAATCTGTGATTCAGCATATAACCCAAAGCTCCAGAATAGGAATAAAGAATACAGTGCTTCCTAACTCGTGGGCCTCAAAGAAACCCTTGTTGCATGAGCCAAAGGACAAGGCGTGGGACACTAATTCCGACACTCAGCCTTTCATTTTGTGCCCACGTAGGTACCATTCACTCTTGGTTTCCTCGCCTGGAAGTTGAGGATCATCGTACCAGCCTCCTAGCAGGCTCTAGCTGGAGGTAGATGCACAGAAGCACTTTGCCCACTGCATCGTCAGGGGGCAGGCTAGGATGCAGGGTCCTTGCCTTCGGGACTCTCTCTTTACCCATCTATAAGACGGGATGACGACATCCCTGAAGGCTTCCTAGCTGCTAAGAACTGCCTGGCACCCATCAGCCCTGCTGCGCACTGGCTGCTTCCGCGTGTCCTTGGCGTGTCCTTGGCCGGAGGGAGTGCCGTCCCAGCCGCCACCCTTACCTGTGCTGTGAGCTGGATGGGTTGGGACAAGGTGAGCTGTGGGGTCCCAGGGGGCTGGCTGGCAGGCTGTGGTGGTGGCAGGTCACTTCCTCCAGAGGAGGCTGGGGGCTGGGAGGTGGAGGAGGAGGCAGAGGAAGAGGAGGAGGAAGAGGAGGAGGTGGAAGAGGAAGAGGCGGCGGCGGCGGCGGCGGCGGCCAGCAGCTGGGCCTGGGCTTGCTGCAGGAGGAGCTGCTGCTGGGCTGGCATCAGGGCCGTGAGCTGTGGGCGGGCAGCAGGGCCGGAGGGGACCGGGAGCAGAGAAGGCAGACAGGGGTTAGAGCCTGAGCCAAGCAGGTTAGGCGACAAGTCAAGGACCAAGGAGAGTAAGAGGCAGGCGTGGCCGAGGGGCCGTGGCTGCATCCACGAGCCCTGTGATGCGTGGGAGGTGTCCGGTTGGTGCCCCCTTCCCAGTCCTCAGTACTTACCCCAGCTAGCTGGCTGCCTGTCAACATGAGTTGGGCCTGGGGCAGATGAGGCTGAGCCGGCTGGGGCGGAGGGGGTGCTGCTGGGGAAGAGTCACTGCTGGGGTCTTCAGCCTTGATCTGGGGGGGAGAGAGGCAGGGTCCGGGACCCCAGAATGTTAAGTGGAGGCCAGAGAGAATGCCCACCTGTGAACCAAAGAGAGGGCACATGTGTGGCCGTGGCAGCCCCAGGCTGGCACAGGCGAGATGACTGGAAAACAGAGGCGGGGCTGCAGCCCAAAGGCCACAGACCCCTCTTCTGGCCTCAGTTTCCTCATCAGTAAGATAGAGCTAAAACAACCCCTGCACTCAAAGGCCCTACAGGAACCCCCTGGGGAGAGCACCCTTCTTCTCTCGGGAGTCAGTTTCCCTATCTGTAAAATGGGAAATGGTGCCCTGGGGATCCAGAACATCAAACAAGGGCGTGCCAGGTCCTGCACCCCTTGTCTGCACCGGCCACAGGTGCCTCTCTTATTAGTCTGGTGGAGTAAGACTGTGTTGGAACCAAGGGTCTTAAGGTATTTAACAAGATCATTACCTTAGAACCTGGACCACAAATGCAAATATTATGGAGACTAGCAGAGGGCATGGGTGGGTGACATGGGTCGGAGAAAGAATGCCCAGGAAGGAGAAGGCCTCCGTAGCTCCTACCAAGCTCCCATGGGTCCTTCATTTCAGAATCACTAGCAGGACAAGCAGAGGCCTGGACTTGGTCCTGTGTTGTGGAAATGCCCAAAGTGGCCTGAGGGCTACTGGGTGCCAGCCTCCGCACTAGGGGTCTATGAGACCCTCCCCAGCTCTGCATCGTGCGGCTGGACATTGCATCGTGCACACAGATCAGACCAATACAGATCCATCCTGGCTCCCTGCCTCTCTTCCTAAGAAGCCAGACAGTGCCAGCTGTTGGCTGAAAAGCCACTGGCTAACACACACAGGGGCGTGGGAGGAGGCGTGGCTCAATGGATCTCACACTCTCGGCCCAGAATGGACTTTATCCTTATCCCGCAGCCCAGTGTCCCAGCAGCGGTTTGCAAAAGGAGGTCTAGAGAAGGAAAGCAACTACTTCTGCAAGGTGACACCAGCAGGCTGGCAGGAAGGTGACATGTGGGATACAGGCAGAGATGGACAGAGAGACAGGGGCTCAGGAAAAGCCAAATGGCTGACATTGTGTCCCAAATTATGGAACAAAAGGGTCAGGACATTTTAGGACTAAGCATGAAGTGACACTGAGTATTCGAAGTCAGGGAAATGGACCTCCCCGGCAAGGGCACTAAGGGTCTCTGCAAGGCTGGTCACGTTCTTTACTGTCATCTGACGATGGTGCCATGGATATGCTCGGGGTTGGCTTTTTTTTTTTCTTGAGACAGGGTCTCCCTCTGTAGCCCAGGCTGGCCTTGGACTCACAGCAATCCTCCTGCCTCAGCCTCCCTAGTGCTGGGATTACAGGCAAGCACCACCATGCCTGGCGCAGAAATGCTCAGTTTGTGAAAATTCAGTTTGCTGAAGGCTTATGCATGTTTTGACATGAGTAATATTTTGCTTTTTTTTAGAGACAGGGTCTCGCTCTGAAGTCCACACTACTCCTGAGCTCACTATGTAGCTCTGGCTAGCCTTGAATTCATGGCAATCCTCCTGCCTCAGCCTCCCAAGTGCCAGGATTACAGGACTGCACCAGCATGCCCAGCTGATAAGTATAATATTATAATGTGAAGTTTTTTTTTTTTTAAATAAAATGGTGAGAACATTATTCCATTTTCTGTGCTTTTTCTTTTTTCCTAGTTATCTTAAGGAAGCCTCTGGGTAGTTCCAAGATGTTTTAAACATCTCCCCAGAGCTAGCTAATCTCCTCATCGAGCCAGTGGAGAACAGGTCTCGGGTTTAGATCCTTTCACATGTAAACGACAGTGGGTAAATTTTAATAATCATTGTATTTATTTCCATGGCAAGTGACTCTGGTTTTCCATTCATGAAATTTCCATTAAAAACCATTTATTCAAGCTGTTAAAAAAAAAACGAGGGAGGTAGGGAGGGGTGGGTTAGGGGGAGGGACAAAAGGAGAGTGGGAAAGTCCTTGTCACCTTGACAAGATATGTATGTGCACAAAATGCTCCACTTCATTGTAAACCTTAAATTTTGTGCTTATACATATCAATAAAACGGGGAAAAACAGCGAGCCAGTTCCTGGGTCGATAATTGATTGGTGGGTTCCGGGGGAGGGGTTATTTGCATCTTAACCTTTCTGTTTTCATTATCTGCTTCACATTTTCCATAACAAAGTGTTTTTTTTCATTGAGCCAATTAAAAAATTATTATGTAAATAAGTATACACAGCAGTATGTGGATATGTCTGAAACCGTGATGGCAGCACATGAATCATGGAAGCTGGGGAAAGACGGGTCCCGAAGAGACACAGTAGAGTTCAGAGGCCAAAGCCAGGACCAGAGACATAAGGCTTAGTGTGGACAGGACCGGCTTGACCAGAGGAGGGAAGAACCTTCATTTCTCCAGCCCTGTGGCATCCCTGAGAAAAAGAAGGCTGCTGCTAGGACCCAGGGAGCCTGGTTCAGCTGGGAGGGAGGGGGCCGGCGATGGACACTTGGGGTCAAGGCAAAAGTGAAGGCTGCGACAGGGAAGAGCCAGAGTCCTTCTCATCTGGGCCTCGCTCCAAGTGCTCACTACATCTATTCACAGAGCACTCGGTCCTCCCGTGACAGTGTCTGGACCCACAGACATAGAAGGGACCTCAGAGATCAACTCATCTAATTGCCCCCTCCCCCACCAATGTTAGAGAAGAGGAAACTACGAGGACCAGAGAGGGGAAGTGACTTTCTCATGGCCACAGAGCAAGGCTGCAGCTGGGCGAGGAGCCGTTCTCGGCCTCCCACCCCAACCTTGGGCTGCCTCTAGTCAAGGTCAGAAGAGCCACTCACGTCCCGTTGCCCCTAACCTTGGGGCTACCTTCAGATCTCCAAACCTGCTTGCTGCCTCTACCAGCCTGGAAGGTGGAGACCTGGATCTAAGAAACTCCTGGAAGCCCAGCCTCGTCTAGCAAGAGACCTCGCCTGGATTTGGAAATGGCACCATCCAGTTGCTTCTGACTTTCCCATTATCCTCTCCTCCTACACCCCCAAAGCTGTCCTCACTGGGCTTGCCAACTCCTCCATCTGTGCTGGTCCCCCAAGAGTGAGTGTTGGGGGACAAGGGTAGGGCTGGCCCCTTTGGTCAGGGAAGTCTGGATGGGGGTGGGGCTTCGGCTTCCTGTTGTTCATTGCCCTGGGGTTCTGGGGGGGATTTCCCTGGCCACCCCCACCCCCTAGGGAAGGGGAAGGAGTCTGGGTGAGTCACAGATCTGGGGCGGGAACCTGAGGGTGAGAAGGGGTGGGAGAAACCTCATCACTGGGTGCTCTCTCAGGCCCTGGGCCCCACTTCCAAACACCACTCTCTCCTGCTGATGTTCCACTGGGTTCTTACCTTGGTGCTGGGGCCAGTTGGGGACACGGAGAAGGGGGAGGCCTTATTCTGCGGGTTCTGCAAAGAGAAAGTTGGGGCAAGGGATAGGTATAGTGTCATGCTGCAGTGTGGACACCCACTTCTCCCCGCGGCTGCACAGGACCCCCTTCGCTCCCTCTTCCCGCTGCCTCCCTCCTGACCTGATGGTTAGTGTCTGGTCCATTTCTTTCTGTGTCTGCAAAGAGAAGGAAAGGATGTATGGCCATCAGCCACCCCACCACACCTGTTCTCCTCACAGTCTTCCCCTCTGCCACAGGTCCTTGGTCACAGTAACCCTGTCCCTCCCCACTCACCTGTGTGCTCTGATGGGGAGTCCAGACCTTGCTTCTCGGCCTCCAGGGGCTTAGACATTCTTATTTCTGGGGACAAAGAAAATATGAAGGCAGGGTAAGGGACAGAAAGCCAAGAAGCTCCTGGACTTTTCCTCCAGGCTTTCTCCAAATCCCTCAGCCTCTGCCACCCTCTCAGGAAGTGTCTGTTCCTGAGAGATGGGTCCTCTGTTCTGGCCTCTGGGCTCCTCTGGCAGGGCAAGAGAGGGGCCTTTAGGCCCTCGGAGAATCTCGCCTTAATCTTTCACCCCTCAAAAAAGGGGCAAAGGGACATCACCCACCATGAGGACTGAGTCAGGGAGGGAGATGAAAGATGATCACGAAAAAGCGTCAGCTGCTCGAGCTTGGTGGCATTCCAAAGCGGCAGGAGCAGCCTCTGGCCTCCTCGCTGCCGAGGCTCCAGCTCTGCCCCACCAGGTTTCGGGTGAGGCATGTTTTCCGCTCTGAATGGGGCCTGGGAGATGCGATACGGCTGCAGGGTCTCCGAAGGAGGGAGTCGTCAGATCTCAGGGTGTGATTCAGTCACCCTCTAGCCCACCAGTTTCCCTGTCCACACTTTCCTCCCACTCGTGAGTGGTGCGCTGCGTGGTAGTCCCACCTGCTTGCTTCGTAATCCTAACTCTACCTGTCTCTGCTCCCACCATGTCCTGCAATCTAACCCCCGATCCGCTCTGGACTGGAGCCTTGCACCTCAGCTGTGGCCCTCACATCCACCCAGCAGATACAACCCCGAGACCCAGGAAAGGAAAGGAGGCAGCCAGGGGATGGGGGAAGCAGTGGGGTGCCAGGGGAGCAAACAAGTGGAACAATCCCTGTCCTCCAGCGCTGACACCGACGATGGAAAGGGGGGTGTCCAGCAGCGCCAAGCACTGGGTGAGCAGAATTCAGAGCGCACGGGAGCAGCTGGTGCTATTGTCCCATTTCACAGAGGAGGAACTGAGGGGTGTCCCCTCCTCAAGAACAAGGCAAGACAGCAGGGGCGCTCTGATTAGACACAGATCTCCATGATTCTATAGCTCCTGTCTGATCAGAGTCACTCTAATTTAATGGATCTAGCCTTTCTCTCTCTCTCTCTCTCTCTCTCTCTCTCTCTCTCTTTCTCTGTCTCTCTGTTTCTTTCTCTCCTTTTTTCTGTCTTTCTTTTTTATTTTGAGACAGGGTCTTGCTCTGCAATCCAGGCTGGTCCTGAACTCATTATGTAGCTCAGTTCAGCCTTGAACTCACAGCAATCCTCCTGCCTCAGCCTCCAGAGTAATGGGATTGCAGGCATCCACCAACAGGCCCAGTTTATACAGTGCTGGGGAACTGAACCCAGGACCTTGCACTTGCTAGATAAGCATTCTCATCCCTATGCTATTCTTCCAGCCCCTCCTGCCGTCTTTCTGGTCCTAGGCCCCAGCACATCAGTCTCCATTCTCACACCCTTAGTCCCAATTTGTGCTCAGATGGTCCGAGTCTTTCATCTTAATCTTGCCTCCCAGATGATGTCAGACATTGCGAGAGCTCCTACAACTTACCCCAAATCGCCACCTAAATCGTGCCCCACCCCAACACAGGAGCTGTCCAACTCTAGATTGCTCTGCACACAAGACATCTATAGAAGGCCAGCTGGAGCGAGGAATGGGAAGAACTCAGCAGCGAGGGGGGGAAAAGTGTCGGAATTTTGCAACTGAAGATTACTCAACATGAAACTGGGCTCAAGTTTTCGATTCTAATTCCAAAGGTCATTCATTTCTGATGGGAATGCAAATTGGTACAAGCACTAGTCAGGAAAACTGAAGAGATGTCCCCTCGCTGTGACACAGTATGTTCACTCCTGGGCATCCACGCAGGAGAAAAACGCTTCCTGACACCAAAGGGCCTCGGCACAGATGTTTCTGCAGCCTGGCCCTAGACTGGGAAGAACCCAGAGGCCCACCAACGGTGAACTGAGAAGATTTGGTACATCCATAAAATAAAACACGCCACTGCCACGAAAAAAGCAAACTCCCACTACCGAGTCACAAAGACTGAGGGACTTGACAAGCACCAAGAGGACAGACTGTTAGGATTCCAACACACACAGCTCGAAACCAAGCCAGCTGATCACAGATGATCAAGGTCAGATTAGTGAGGCCCTCTGGGAGCTTTGACTCAGAAAGGACAGGGGGAAAACTTCAAGGAACTGTGCGTGGATCAAAATTCATCAGGCTGCATGTGTAAGACTTTGAGTACTTTATTATATATACACATTATATTTTAGCAAAATATTAAAAGCTTTGTAAAAAGCTAATATATGTATATATATTCCTGTTAAGGTATAGGCTGGGGAGGTGGAAGTGGGGAGCAGATGCCAGGATGCTTGGGGGGCTCAGGCCCCTGTCTCCAGGCGCTAGGTTGGGGCACTGAGTGGCTAATGATCATGAGAGGTCCAGGACGGCACAAAGGCAGCCAGACAGTGAGGCTGCTCCTTACTGCAGGTAGGAGAAGTCTGAGTCCAGCTTTAATTCACCCAGACCTGAGCCGTACTCCAAGCAAGCCCTAACCTCGGTGGGGCCCCAAGCCCTGCCCTCGTAACATCCCTAAAGCAGGTTCTTCCTCCTCCCTGGCTCCTCCCCCACCTCCAGTCCTATCCACATTGTCCCCAGGGAAGCCCTTCCTACATCCAGCTCTGTCTCTTTTTGGAGGGGCTGGGGGAGGTTCTGACACCTGGAGAAACATCCAGGCCCCTCAGCCTGGCCCCGGAGTGTGGCCCACCCCTCCTCATCTCCTGCTGGTCGTGCAGCCTGCTTTCTGACTCCAGCCAGCATTCCTGTCTGCTTGGGATCTCCGACTACAGGGAGTCCAGACCTGGCAGGTGCTGCACTCCATGCCTAGCTGGTAAATGTTACTCCTGTCCACAGGTGGGACAACCTTTGACCTTTCCACCCTAAAAGTTGCATGCTCATCCTTGGCCTCTGCTGTTTGCTCCCTAGATTTCCTATGCTAAATTCTGATTTCCTGTTTTCTATTTTTTTTCTTTTTCTTTTTCTTTTTCTTTTTATGAAACAAGGTCTCACAAGGATGGTGCTGAACTTACCATGTAGCCCAGGCTGGCCTTGAACCCACAGCAATCCTCCTGCCTCAGCCTTCTGAGTGCTGGGATTACAGGCCTTTGCCACCATGCCCATGTGAATTCTAATTTCCATTACTTCCAAAAATAACTGTATTGTAAGGTACAGTCTTTAGGGCTTGGGGGCATGGCTCAGTGTTGAGAGCACTTTTCTCGCAAGCACAAGGCCCTGGGTTCAATTCCCCAGCACCACATAAGTTGGGGGTGATCGTGTACACCTGTAGCTACAGTACTTGGGAGGCTAAGGCAGGAGGATTGTTGTGAGTTTGAGGTGCGTGTGGACCGCTTGATAAGTTCAATACCAGCCTGGATTACAGGGTAAGATCCTATCTCAATTAAAAAAGAAAAGAGCTGGGGGCAAAGCTTAGTGATTACAGCATTTGCCCAGGAAGTGCAAGGCCCCAGATCCCTCAGTACCAGTTGATAGCTGGGTATGGTGGCACACTCCTATGATCCCAGCATTTGGGAGGCGAAAGCAGGAGGACTGCCATGAGTATGAGCCAGACTGGAGTACACAGTGAGTTCAGGACCAGCCTGGACTACAGAGGGAGACGCTGTCTTAAAAAGAAACAAGAAAGAAGATACAGTCTTTAAAGACCTAAGGCTTAATGAGGTCATTAGGGTGGGTTATAATCCAATCTAACGGGTGTTCTTGTACAAAGAGGAGATCAGGACACAGACACACACAGAAGAAAGAACATGCAAACACACAGACTCATCTGCCTCAGAATGAAACCAACCCCGAACCCCGACTTCTAGCCTCTAGAATTGCAAGAAAACAAATTTCTGTTGTTTCAGCCTCCTTGTCTGTCGTACTTAGTTACAGCAGCCCTAGAAAATTAATTCAGCTTCTCATAGCCCCTTCCCTCCTGCTGTCCCAGCCCCAAGGACCTAGGGCTGTGACACCTCTGTCCAGATTCCCTACCCAACAGACCAGGTGGACATTCCTGGTCTGACCCTCTGCTGGGTTCCTGGCCTCGCCAGCCAAGAAAAGTTACAAGTGTTTGCTAAACATCCTTCTCTGCAACTCTTGCTGCTTCTTACTTGTTTCTGTCTCGTCCTGAGGTCTCCCTGCCACTTAACTAGCATTTCCTGGCACACTGGGACATGTGGACCCCCTGCCTAGAATGCTGTCCCTCACTCTGTTCTGCTGGCCACCTCCTGCGTATCCTTCAGGACCCAGCATGAGCTCCATTCTCTATGAAGCTACCTCACGGAGTCTCCCCCTCATTCCCTCTGCCCTGGCTTCCTCTACCCCAACATCTAGAGATAGTAGCTTTCTGGAGCTCCCTATGCCTCCCCAATCAGACCCAGGAACTCCTCAAGGACAGGTCTGATCTCTGGCCCCATCACTTCCCAGCAGAGGACATGCAGCTGCTAGCTTACGGGGACCCAGGCCCTGAATTCCCTCTTCCAAGACCTTTCCCCTGCTCCTCCCTGCAAGGACCTTTCCTGATCTACCAGCAACTCCTGCTCTTCCTTTTCTAGTCCTGGCTCAGACATCCTCTCCTCTGCAAGGTCCTCCCTGACTCCCCACGGTAGTTGGTGTCTCTCTTATGTGGACTTCCTCATCCCTGTACCCTGTGACCATCCTGAGCAGGGACCCCATCCTCACCTTGACTGTGGGCAACTTGAGGGCACAGGTTGCAGTCATCCTATGCAGGCCTCTGACTGCATCTGAGGAATGAATGAACTCAGGAGAGGATTCCCTGACACTGTCTGAAGCCAGCCTCTATCTCTGCCATCTGTCTGATACCTCAAGACCCCAACCACTCACCAAAGCAACCGTGCTTTAAAACAAAATTCTTTTGGTGGCACCCAGCCTCCAAGGATTGAACAAGATGCCTCACGTGACCTAGGTAAGTGAGTTACACCCCAGGCCTTTTCATTGTATTTTGAAACAGAGTCTCACTAAGTTGCTCAGTCTGGTCTCAAACTTACTTTCTTTATTTCTCTTTCTTTTTTTTTCTCCAAGGCAATAAGAGGTTTATTGAGAAAGCAAAACTCTCAAGGAGAGGTCGAGAGGGGGGTCTGGAGTGAGGATCGCCTGGTCTCAAACTCTCAATCCCCCTGCCTCATCCTCCCATGGTGGGCTGACAGGTATGCACCACCACACCCAGCTACACTTTAAACTTTTAAGATAAAGGTTCCTCTGTGGGGATGGCAGCTGAAGATGAAAAATAGTTTAAGGGAAAATGTCCATGGATCTGTTCCCTGTCTTCTCCCTAAACCCGCCAGGCCTCTCCTACAAGTCTCTAGCATGCTCTGCCCAGCATTTGGCTGGACCACAAAAGAAACTCAAGGACCGCCCTTGGCCTAGGTCACTCTTGCTCCTGTTTCCTTTTTCAGAGCTCCATCTGAGGAAAGTCACGTCGTTCCCACCAAGGATGGGAACTCCATCAGCTCCATTTTTATTATGTATCAAAAAACGAAGTAATGCCTTGACAGAGACTCAGGCGCACTGGCCACTGGGGATTTGGAGGGACTATCAAAGGCTCTGCGCAGCCTCTGTTCAAGTGGGGGTGCCCTAGGCCCAGCCCTAGACTCTATAGAAACACTGGTACTGTTCCCTCCCAGACACTGGTTTCTGAATGGGACATGGGCATGGAGACTTTAAAAGCCCTTCCAGGTGCTGCTTACATCCCCCAGGCACTCTGACACCTCTGAAATCCCTCTCAAAGTCTCATTTAAATAGAAAAGTTGATTGGTTGGTTATGGTTATCCCCTCGCTGCCATTCAGGGTCGCGTGATCACCTTTAGAGGAACTGGCTGGGAAAATCAGTGCGTAACCTGCCAGGTCCTCAGAGCTGAGTTTCCCCTTGAATCCCACCCTGCTTGGGCGGGAGTCCTCCAGGGCTGCCAGGCCGGGGCTCAGCCTCAGACCTGGGACTCTGGGTCCCTCTCTGCTCCCTGCCCCTCCCTCGCCGGACTTTCACTTCTCCTCTGCGCTTCCCCCAGCCAGTTTTAGCAGACTTGGGCCAGCTTCTCGTTAGCACTTACCGAAAACGGGGCTAAATATAGAGGGCCTGAGGACTGCCCCTCACCCTTCCTGGCCCTGCTTGGCCTGTCCCTTGGGTCTTCTGCCTTCACAGCCCGCCTTGAGCAAGGCGATGGCCTGGGAGTCCCTGTGGGTAGGGTTGGTGCTGCCGGGAACCTCTGTGGGCCCAGCCTCCAGCCTCCTTAGGAGCAGCACCTCACAGGCCTCCACCCACAGCTGTCCCTGGGTGGCCTCGAGGGAGTGAGCACTTTTATGCTGTCAGGAGGGAGGGATGGGGATGCAGGCAGCAGACACAACAAGGTGGCCCACACCTGTGCCGACAGCAGGCAACAGCTGCACACAGCACACATCACAGCTACCATCAAGTAGGGCCTAGCCAACACACACTTGACCCAGGTGTGCAAAGACAGGAATGGTCACAGGCCTGCTGATAAAGATACAGACCCAAGCCTGGGGGGCACAACTCATGAATTATAGCCCTTGCCTAGCGTACATTAAGCCTGGGTTCGATTCCCAATACCACACAAGCTGGGCATGGTGGCGCACGCCTGAAATCCCAACACTTGGGAGGCTGAGGCAGGAGGATTGCTGTGAGTTGGAGCCTGGGCTCCAGAGTGAGTTCAGGACCAGCCTTAGACTACAGAGAGAGACCTTGTCCCAAAATGAATAATAAGCACTCAGATGTAATGCCGCAATCAGATACCCAAATAATATACTCAGATGTGTTTTTGCAAACATGCATTTACACACTCAGAGCCACACAGAGATGGGCACACGCACCCCCAGATTCGCACCCAGATGGGTAAGTAGATACTCCCCCAACACAGTCACGCACAGACACATCCGAGTAGGTACACACTCACAATCCAGACTCACTTCATCCTGGGAGATGATCAGGGCAGACCCCTGAGCCAGTTCGCAGATGTGGACCCTTAAGCCAGGCAGGGCAGTGGCCAGCCCGAGGCCACACATAATACATTATTTTAGATCCTCACAATGTGTTGATTGATTCATGACAAGGCAGGGAAAACCCAGCCAGTCCTCCTAAGTACGAGTGTTTCACGAGAAATTTCAAGTAAATGTCTAACCTGCTGCCTAGCTCCTAGGAGGTCCCCAGGGGACCTCAGACAGGGACAAGTCCGTGGTGGAGCAGACACCCTGGATCTTGCGTTCACACTGAACATGCGCACACACACATATACATGGCTGTCCATACAGTCACCTCAATGAACACACACCTTCCTGTAAACAACCTTCCTTCCATCCCGCACTCCTCCTCCTGGCCCCACTCACCCCACTCATCCTTCCCACTCCGACTCAGGCAAGCCCGTCCTGGTGCCACCCTGGATGAATTCAATGTTTTCTGGCCTCCCACGATCCCCTGTGCCTTCCTGTCCAGGACCCAGTGTTTCTGCCTGTATCTCTCCCATCCGACCTGGCCACTCCGCAGGGTTACTGGTGGCAAGCGTGTCTTTTCCTCTCAACACCGGGCTTCAGGAGGAAAAACCTGAAGCTGCCCTTTCCGGCAGAATTTCCAGCAGTTGGCACCGAACTGCCCAATAAATAGATGCTGATGAAGTATCGTCGGGATGGCACGCTGATGCCCACAGGGGAGCACGCACCAACCCCAAACTCATAGCCACAGACACCCAAAAATGTGACACATACCCACAGCCGTGCCTGCACAGCCACACATCAAAGAATCACGAAGTATTAGCACTTGCCGTGCTTGAGGCGCCGTGCTGAGCACGTTACTTACACATATCACCTCATTTAAGGTTCCCATCAACACTGCCGGGTGATCAGTCTCCCTGCACAGAGGTACATACATTTTGCCCAATGAGCCAACAGACGTAAATCACCTTGTACAGTGCCTGGTGCACAGTGTTCACCCCGTCAGCAGACACTGACTGGAGGAGGCATTAAGCACGCACACAAGGGCTGGAGGAACGGCACAGTGGTTAAAGCACTTGCCTAGCAAGTGCAAGGCCGTGGGTTCGATTCCCAGCATCACATAAAGCTGGGTGTGGTAGTGCATGGCTGTTATCCCAGCACTCGGAGGCTGAGGCAGGATTGCCAAGCCCAAAGACAGCCTGGGCTTAGTAATGAGTTCAGGACCAGCCTGGGCTACAGAGCGAGACCCTGCCTCAAAAAAAAAAAATTAAAAAAATACACACACAAACATAACAAAATCTCAGATGCTAACAAGGACCAAAAATGACAAACCCAGGTGGAGGGCTGAGGATGCGGCAGTGCCCGATTACATGAGGAGGTCAGAGAAGGCCTCCCCGAGGAGTTGACCACCCACTCGCACAAAGTGAGCCGAGGGACCGTTGTCGGGGCCACCCCTACAAGGCAACACACAACGGCCCTCTCCGTCAGATCACACACGATGATCTCAGAACACGAATACACACACGCGTATACATCCTCCAGACAGAAGCACGCACAAAAAGAGGATGCCACCACCCAAGTCCAGCATCTAGCCTTCCGGCCCCTCCTCAGCCCCCACCCAAGGATCACCTTGCCTACCCCGCTGGCTCTCCACCTAAGTCCCCACTCTGCACCTGGAAGTCCCGAGTGTCTGTGGAAGGGCAGAGTAAGGGAGAGCCGGGGAGCCGGCGCCACCATGGGATGTAGGGGGTCCTAGAGTACAGACCAGCAGACAGGAGACAGCGAGTCAGGAAGGGCAGGGAAGGCGGGTAGAGATGGCCGGCAAAGCAACCCCAAATGTGCTGCTGTCTCCCCCTCGCAGGGCACAGAACTACCCCCTTACCTGGAGCCCCCATGCTGGAGTGAACCATGCTGCCCGCCCCACCAGGGCTGGGGGAACAACTGTGTCATCTCCCCAGCCTCTCTGGGGGCCAACCCTCCTCACCGGAAGTCACCCAGGGAGGAAACCACAAGGCTGGTCCGCCCCCTTCGGAAGGGAAAATACCCTGGCCCGCAGACCCGCCCCAGCAGCCCAGCCAACCCCACATCATGCGTGTTTTGGGGGTGGGGTGGGGGGGTAGCATGAAAGTTAGTGGGGTGGAGAGCAAGCAGGCTGGAAGAGCTGACTCCGGCAGCCACCCGCCAGGTGGTTCCCCAGCGCTCCTGCCGGTCCCTGGGGCAAACATCTGGAACGGGGCGCGTGGGTCTGGGAGATAAGGTGGGCCCAGAGCAACACCAGGAACAATTAACTATTAGCTAGCAGTTTATTGGAGAGTGCCTCTCAAAGCCGGGCCCTGCTCGTAGGGGGCTCTGTTATTTGCCTCGTTTTAGAGACCAAAAGACACCCCGGATCACAGAGGTGAGCGGCAGCCCTTTAAAGACCAAGAAAGATCGAGGCTCCAACGCGAGGCGCGTCCGTCTGGAGGTAAGGCGACCACGACCACCACTGGGAGGAAACAGAGCGCCCGCGGCCGTGGCAGTACGGGCGAAGGGTCGGAGCCTTAACCCGGCGCAGCAAGAAGTCTGTCAAGAGGGCAGAGGCGGGCGATCGGGGCGGCTTCCGTGGAGGGAAGCACTGGGCGGCCTGGCTGCCGGGTGGCTGTTTCCTGGCGCTGCGGCGCCTCCCTCCGCGGCCACCAGAGGGCGACAGCGTCCAGCCAATGAGCCGGAGGGCGGGGCTGGCCGCGGAGGAGGAGGACGCCCCGCCTGCCGCTGGCCTCGGGTCCCCCTCCACCCGGCCCCCGCCGCCCGCCACGCTCACACCTGCGAGGGTCACACAAAGGCGCGGGGCTCTGGGCGCACCGCGGCGCAGACAAAGGCGCGCCTGGAGCTGGTGCCTTCTTCCTCCACTCCGCGGCCAGGGTCCACGGCGGCCGAGCTGCCTGCCACCTCCAAGCAGCTCTCCTGCCCGCCCGGCCGCTGTGCACCGCAGGGGCACTCTGCGCCCCGCGGCTGGAGGGACCCCAAACCGCACAGAGACGCCTGGACTCACCCAAACACACGCGGAAGTATTTTTTTTTTACACATATACCCCAGCACTTCGTACAAACCCTCCCCCCAACACACTCCCGACCCTGGTCCCTCCCAAATACGTGCACCACCCCCTCCACTCGTGGACCCATGAGCACAGGGGCACAGCTGCAGCGTGGCTAGGCCGAGCCCGGCACCGCACTCTCAATCCTGTACACCTGCGCAGAGCGTGACGCGCGGGCAGCGCTCACTACCTGCGTGCCCTCCCCGGTCTGCACGCCGGGCTGGGCACCCCGCCCGTCCAGACAGGCAAGTGGGGATGACGGGAACCACCGCAGGCCTCACATCCGCAGGCAGAAGGGACATTTTCTAGGCACCTACCCGCCAACATTCCATACTGCAAAGACCCTTTCACAGAGGACGTTCGCGGACCACACAGACACGGCGGGGCGGCGGGATTTCTACACAGAAGGGCCTTCCTTCCAGACAGCAATCTGGTGGCAGTGGGGTACCTTGTCTGGAAGCTACATTTAACAATTAAGGTTTGTTTTTCCATTTAGGATTTTGTGTTTTGGGGACTTGGAAATGGAGGTCATAGGACAGTGGGGGGAGACCAGCCAGCCCCACGTGCTGTCGGAGACATATCAGCATCGCTCAGGTCAGGAGCGAACTCCTGGATAGAGATCCAGGCCGGCCCCCTTCAGGGAAGCCAGGAGAGATGGTCCTCCCACGTCCAGGGCTCCGATCCCGAGTCTGCAATTGAGTTTCACAACTATGAAGAGTCAGGGTTAGAGTTAGGGTTAGGGTGTCCCCTGGGGGACCAAGTCACCCACTCCTACCACCTTCCTGAGCTGGCTGGACCCGCTATTAGCGCTTCACACCAGGGCGGAATCTCTGGGCCCAGGTAAGGAAGTCCCGAAGAAGGGTGGGCTGGCCCCAGAGAAGACTCAGGGGAAGAATTTGGGGCCACACTAAGGATAGCACCCAACAGCCCAGAATAGGGAGGCCCAGGCAGAGGAGACGGTAGACTCCCTGCCAGAGAAGAGCTTTCAAGCCACGCTGAGCAAGGCAGGTGGAGCGCAGGCACTGGGGAGCAGTGGGGGCCACTCGAGGTGCAGGGAGCCTGCCAGGGAGGCAGCACAGGGGAGGCCAGGCTGGGCTAAGGGCTGAGCGGTAATTAAAGGAGACGTAGGGGGCTCCCCAGGGCCAGCGGGGCTGGTAACTGACACGCGGGCCCCATTCCTCCGCTCATATTTCTCGCAGGATCGATACGTTTGACTCCCGACAAGACAATAATCGCTTGTACGCGGCCGGCGAGTCGATCAAATACATTATTAGAGCGAGGTCCCCCGGGGGCCCGCCGGGGAGTGGTGGGGGGAGCAGTCGGCCCACCGGGGACAGCAGAGTGAGATTCTCCAACCCTGCGGGGGTGGGGCTTTGCCATGGCCTCTTCCTCCTGGCCACCCTGGGGACCCTCGCAGTGGTTCAGTTCCCTAGTCTCTCCCTCGACTCCCGCGCTCTTTGGCAATCTCTGTACTGAACCCCCAGGCTCATCCCTGGCTCTGCTGAAGACCCAGGGGATCTTTCCCTGTAGGTGCTGCCCTCACCTGTAGGACTGGGAGCTCAGAGACCCCCTAGCCTGGTAGGGGAGAGGGAAACTAAGTCTCCCTATACCGTAAGCCCAAGGCTGGACTGTGCATGAGCTTGGGCCTGAAATTCACTAACACTCACTACCCTTTGCTCACTCTCCCTCCTGCATCTAAGCATGTGGACCTTGAGCAGCTCCAGGCCGGGCAATCTCAGAGTGTTAGGAAGAGCTGGCTTAGAGGCCTAAACGAAATGGTGGGCATCAGACACTCCGCAGATAACAAAAAGTGTGGCCAGTCCCCACCCAGGGCCACCCAGGGCCACACGGTCTCAATGTGCCCACCCCAGGCACTGCTGGCCCGCCTCTGGCTACTTTCCAGGTTCCTGGACCAAAGCCCATTTCCTGCTTCCCTGCTGCCTCGCCTCTGGAACCTGAGGTCCCCCTCCCCCCCCCCCCCCCCCCCCCCCCCCCCCCCCCCCCCCCCCCCCCGATTTCTCCTCTGACAGTCCAGAGTGAAAGTCCAATTCTATTCGGGAGCATCCAGGGATTTCATACTTCCCCATCATTATCATCATCAATATTGGCAGCACTGACAGCGTCCCTGTCTGATCTATGTTGTCGGAAACAATATGTTCCTTCTAAACATATTTTCTTCTCAACAGTCTGAGGAAGTCATGTTTGCTAATATCCACATTATATTGATGAATTGAGGCTCAGAGAGGTAAAGTCACTTAACCTGAGTCACACAGCATGTGATATGTTCCCCGCTGCCCAGTGGCCAGCAGGAATAGCCACTCTACCAGATGAGGGACAGAGGAATCCTCCACAGCTCCCAGCAGTACTCCCACGTCCCTCAGACGTTTATGCGTAGCAATGGTCTGGACTCTCAGACCTTTATGGCTCTTGCCTGAAGTGAGTTAACTCTTTCCCAGTTCCTTCAGAGCAAAATTTTCTCCATGTCAGTCCCTCGGTGCCAAACCTTGTTCTGTTCTGGGAGCTGAGACCCCAGAGAGGAGCTGAACCTGGAACCGCCCACAGGGAGCTCCCGTCTGAGCAGACTGGAGAATATCCTGACAACCCCATTGCCCAGTGACTGCTACTGTGTGCCCAAACTTTGCTAAGCAAAATAAAGACATTTTCTCCCACCATACAGCTTGGTCTTTGGAGGAGAAATCATCTGTAGCCCAGGCTGGTCCTGAACTCAGGACCTTGTGCTGGCAAGGCAAGCGCTTTAACTGCTGTGCCATTCCTCTAGCCCCAAGAAATCATCTTTAAATGCCACCAAATACATATGTAATTTCAAGTTGGGACAAGCACTTTCAAGAATAGTAGGAGATACCTGACGTAAATAGGTGGTGGTACTTTGTGAAAACCTGTCCTGAGGAGGTGGCACTTATGTAGCAATTCAACACAGCATTAAGGAAGCAAAGGATGCAGGGAAGAGGACTCCTGGCAGTGGGAACGGAGGAGGTGGCGGCCCCAAGTCAGCAAGTGATGTGAAAATTCCAGGGGCAGGAAGCAGCCCGTACAGCTGGTGTGGAATGGGCGTGGTACAGAGACGAGGTGGACAGGCAGTAGGGCCGGCCACGCAGGGCACACAGGGTCTTGGCGACCATGGTAAACATTTTGGAATCTTCTCCAAAAACAGTGGGGTGGCACCGAGAGAGTTTTAAGCAGGAAGGTGACAAGACTTTGTGAGCATTTTTAATGGATGGTTGTGGCTGCTGGGGTAGAAGGGAGGTAGGGGGAGCTACACTAAAGGACCAGAGTGTGAGGAAGTTGATGTGGTGTTCACGTGAGGGATGATGGGAGCAGGACCAAGGTCATGGCAGTTGGGGGAGGAAAGAAGCAGGTGTCCCTGGAAGCAATTTTTTTTGAGTAGACAAAGCAAGATTTGGTGACTTGCTGAATGGCAGAGGCAGGGGTCAAGAATGAGCCCCAGATACTTGGAAGCATCTTTCCTGCTACAAGAAGATGAAGGAGGAAGGAGGGTCCAGGCTTGGGTGGGAAAAAGAAATACAAACCCTGAGGCTGGATTTGATGTTGTAGAGAGAAAGCTTCTGGGAGGGAGATTCTGAATGAAAAAGTCCACTGGAGACTGGTGTGGGGACAGCTGGTGAGGTGAATCTGGAGGCAGAGTAACTAATGGGGAGGCTGGGAGTGTGGAGCAGGCAGCTGAAGAGGAGGAAGCCATGAGGATAAAGATGAGCAAATTCAAACGAGAAGGTAGAGGACCCAGAATGCTGAGGTTGAGGATGTCCAGGGGATGGTAGAAAGGGGAGCACATTTGCAGGAGAGATCAGAAAGAGACACTTTGGAAGCAGAAAGGTTTATGCACCAGGTAGAGGGGAAATATGTAGCTAATTCCTCATTGAAACACACACTATTCACCATACCCCCTGCGACCATCCGCTTCCAAAATCCACCGGAATTTCCAGCTCACCTTAAGGACAGAAGCTCTGTGAGGTGGCTCAAATGTAAAAGTTAGAAGACCAATAAGGTTTCTGGCCTAAAACTCCCCAAGTAAGCTGCACCTGAAGCCCAGGACTCCCCAGAACCCTCTTCTGTGCTCAGACTTTCTGCAGCTCAGCTCTGCAAGACTCTTGACTTCCCACTCAGCCAACTAACTACTCCATGGCTGTTTCCCCTGAATGGGGAGCTGTCCAAAGGCTGAAATGTATCCTTGATCCAGACCCTCATCCTCATCCAGCCAGAGCCTTCCAGGGACATCCTGATGTCCTCAGGACAAACAAGACCCCTTTCCGGGGTGGAGGAATGGCTCAGCATTTAAAGCGCTTGAGCAAGCGCTAAGTCAAGTGCTAAGTACCCGAGTTCGATTCCTCAGCACCACATAAGCTGGGCGTGGTGGCACACACCTGTAATCCCAGCACTTGGGAGGCTGAGGCACGAGGATTGCTGAGAGTCAGTCAAGGCCAGCCTGGCCTCCATAGTGAATTCAGGCCAGCCTGGGCCGCAGGGAAAGACCCTGTCTCAAAAAAGACCCCTTTCCATGACCTCCAGGGCCCCAAATGACCTCCTCTTTCCCCATACAAGCACCACATCCCAGCCAAGTTCATCCCAACCTGGGGTATTTGACCTGGCTGATCTCCTTAAATGTTGCCCACCTCTTCTCAGTAATCCCACCCTCAGGGCTCAGCTCAGAGGCCACCTCCTACAAGAAGCCCTCCATTTATCCTACTTCACTCTATTGCTCATTTTTGCTTTCTTCATAATACTCTGGAAATCTATTCCTGACTGTTCAGTTCCTGTTCCCCCCTCTGAAGCGTAAGCTCTCTGAAGGCAGGTGACCTCTTCTGTTGTGCTCACTGTGGCATCCAGGAATGCTGCTGGCATTGGGTCCTCAAACCCAATTTCTAATAGTCGGAGCTCAAATCCTATTTTGGCTTTTATAACCATTTATTGTTTATTTACATATCACATCTTGATCATTTTTACTTTCCTTCCCTCTCCTTCACCCCCTCCACATCCTCCCTTCCCTCTTCACAGTCTGTCTTCTTATTTCTTCATCTCTTTTAATTTTTTTGAATGGCTGAGTCCTTCCAGGCCCCCATGGCCCACAGATTGAAGTCCAAAGCTGGATCTTCAATCCAAGTGGATCTGGCCCCGTCAGCTCCTTCAGCCATCTATATCCCCAGAGCTCACCTTCTTCTTTTGTTCAACAGCATGGGTTTCCCTGCATGCCTCATCCCTCCTGCCTGCTTTGTCTGCCACATAGATTCTACCCTTTATTCAAGTCTCCCCTCTCTGGAAGCTTCCCCTGACTCTACTGGAAGCCCAATTAACCGTAAGGACTTCGTCTTCCCACAGCTCCAGGCAGCACCCTGTATGTTAGCGCTCGCTGTGTTGCTTGAGTTACTTCCTAGTGAGGCTGTCCCCTGCAGACTGTGAGCTCCTTGAGGAACTGGGGTTGATTTTTCTTGTAGAGTTAGAGCCCAGCACTGGGCCAGCGCCTGGGGGATGTGTTGAATGAAGACATCGGCTCTGTAGACTGTAATAACCTTCAGGTGAATACAATGACGAGTTTGGTGGTCAGACAGATGAAGGACCGGGTTCTTCCACTCATGTGCTACAGGCTCTGGGCCAGTGCCTTCCCTGTTTGAGTCTCAGACTCCTCATTTGTGAAGCGGGGGTAGGAATGTGGACTGACAGGAATGCCATTAACCATAATACCACCGCACCCCAAATACAAAGGTGCTCTTTATATCAAGGTCTGAGACTGAGCTGAGAAAACTCAGGAGCCATGTCAGTACCAGCCACAGGACAACTGGTAAGTAAAATTATAGTATGTTCATGCTTAAGAATCCTACATGGAGGGGTGTGGACATGGGAAGGTCTCTGAGATGCTGGTAAGAGAAAAAGCAAGTTGCAGAACAATTCCTACAATTTTATACAACTTTTTGAGACAGGGTCTCATTCTGTAGGCTGGGCTGGTCTTGAACTCACTGGTATATCCCAGGCAGGCCTTGGACTCATCTGCCTCGGCCTCCCGAGTGCTGGGATTACAGGCATGCACCACCCTGCTCAGCTTTCAATTTCATATCATTAATGTAAAACATAAAAACAATGTTTTCTGCAGGTTCCTAATAGCAGATGTCGAGGAAAAGGGGCTGGAGGAATGGCACAGCAGTTAAAGCACTTGCTTAAAGATCATAAAGCCCTGAGTTCATTTCCCCAGTACCACATAAGCCACACATGGTGGTAAACACCTATAATCCCAGCACTCAGGAGGCTGAGGCAGGATTGCCATGAGTCCAAAGCCAGACTGGGCTACATAGTGAGCTTAGGATGAGCCTGGACTACAGAGCGAGACTTTGTCTCAAAAAAGAAAGAAAGAAAGAAAAAAAGAAAGAAAGAAAGAAAGAAAGAAAGAAAGAGAAAAAGAAAATCTGGGTGGTAACTGTTTAACTAAGACTACTACCTTTGGTTAAGAACCAGGACTAGGGAAACAGATAAGACTCAAAGAAGATTTTGGAGATTTTAACCTTTCCTGTAATAATTTTGATTTTGGTTTGTTGATGGCTTATTTGTTTGTTTGTTTTTCAGACAGGGTCTCACTCTGTAGTCCAGTCTAGTCCTGAACTCACTATGTAGCCCAGGCTCACCTCAAACTCACAGTGATCCTCCTGCCTCACCCTCCTAAGTGCTAGGATTACAGGTGTGCCTCACCAATTCCTAGGATGCCCAGGTAATTTTTATGTGGTGCTGGGGAGTTGAACCCAGGGTCTTGTGCATGCTAAGAAAGTGATTTAAGCACTGAGCTATGCCTCCAGCCCATGATTTTGGCTTTGATATTGAAAGTGTTTGTTTTTTACAATTAAAATTAGAGTATATGAAAGGATATACAGGTAGAGAAGCAAAGAAGTTATTTTTCCAGTGGTGAGAATCCTGACTACCTCAAGCAAGGAGGGAGAGGCACATTCAAGAAAGGACATGGGACAGGGACTTCCGGATGTTGCATGCCTTTGATACCGGCCACTAAGTGGTGTTCACACAGGTGCGTACTCAGTCACGATTCACTGTACATTTGCGTCTCATCCAGTGACTGAGAGCCTCCTGCAGACAGTGGTCCATTCCTCCTCATGGCAATATCATCTGCTTCCCTCCTCTCCCATTTTACCACTCAGAAACAGACTTAATACAAATCCATGTGCTGTAGGCTGTGCTCCAGCCCTGCGGGCGCTTCCAGGGGCTGAGGCCGCTGTCCAGGGTGCTAGCAGCCAAGCCCGGGAGCCACAGGGGAGGCTGGCCAAGCAAGCTCTATATTCAAGGCTCCTCTCCACCTGGCCTTAGGGCCAGCCCCCACTACCTCTCCTACTCCCCCTGCTCTCCCCCGTCATCCCCCGCTCCTCTCCTCTGTGTTTGCTGGCTCTCTGTTCCTGCCACACACGCCAGGCTCCTCCCCACTGCTGCAGGACTTTGTTCTTGCTCTTCTCTCCGATGTCCCCACGGCTCATTCCCTCACGTACTGCAGGATTCCAGTTAAACAATCCCTCCACTGAGAGGCCTTTTTGATCACTTCACCTTCTGTAGGCTTTCTCCTCACCCCATCTGTTTCTGTGTTGCATTTTCCTCTAGTACTGTCCTCCGTCTAACATTCAGGTTTTCATGTGCTATGTGCCTGCTTATTACCTCTCGGCCCCTACTTGAATGCTCTTGTCTGGAGCAGAGGGTGCGTATCCATCCTATTATGTTGTATCCTTCTTTTTAAAAGGACTTCAAGTGCACAAAAGTGGGTTAATTATCATCCTGGGTCAGGGCATGCCTGCATCACTGGACTGGACAGTGCTCCTTTTCATTATTCATCCATTTAGTTTATTCGTTTTTTTTAATAATGTGCTGATGAGAGCCCACCACTGAACTTTCAGATTAGAGCTGTGAGAATAATCACACTGGCTTGTGTCTGTACTGTCCATCTCTATGTTCCCAGTGCCTGCTACTAAGGGGGTATTCAGTGTCTTTGCTGAAAGAGCTGCTGACAAGGGCAATGACCTCCAGCACCCGCCACAGAAACTAGTGGCATGCCCACCTTGCCTCACAAGGAGGTGAATAGGAGTGGGGAAGAAATCAAATTACCAGGCTGTCTTCTAAGCTCTCCACTCTACGGATGAAGAGACTTGCACTCAGCAAGGATGAGTCATTTGCCCAGGATCATATGAATGGAACTAAGACCAGCACCAGGCAGCTGGACTCCAAAGTCCATGGTGTCACCACTCCTCCCCTCCTCGACCTCACACCTGTGCCCACTTCTTCCCTTGGGTTAAAGCATTAGACTGAGACCTAGGCTTCGTGTCTAAGACATCCACATATCTCTCCTCCCTGACCTGTTATGGCTTCTGGCTAATAAGAACTATTCACTAAGAGCTTCCACATTGGTTACCTTCCTTGAGTCGTAACACCAAGATGCAGACCAATTCATATTCCTTATTCCCACCTTTGGGCTTCTTATATATTCTGCAAGCCCACACAGTGAGATGGAATTGAGAAGCTACACCTTAAGATCCACTTGCTCCTGTGCCCACCTTGCTCAGAGCTCACCTCTTCCATGAAGCCTCCAGAGTGATGGTTCTCACTCAGCTCCATGAATCATCTTATTCTGACCATGAACTTCTCAATGCTGAGGACAGCAGGCCCTTTGGATTCATGTGGGGACCACCAAACAGATGCAACCCAGGCCCCTCTGCCTTCTAGGGGATCCCCCAGCCTACTGGAGAATAACTAGCACCTGCTCTGGAGAGATGAAAAACTCGGGCGTGTACAGGTAAGACATTATCTCTGTTCTCCATGTCTTTGAGGCTCAATAGCATCATCAGTTCCAAAAGTGCCCTCTGATTGGTAGCCCAGGCTGCCACCACCTCCATCCTATTTGTTTTCAGTGGCCTCCTACCTGGAGTCTCCCTGATTCTGTGCCTCAGTCTGATAGTCTTCTCTCCTCAGTGCCCAACAAGCACCTGGGACATGGTGAGTGCTCAACAGGCATGTGAGAGCATGCATGAAATGACCATGCACAGGGCCATGCACCAAGTATTCTGAGACTCAGTTTCTACTTCCATAAAACCAAGGTAATAACTCCTATCTCACAAGGTATAGTGAAGACCCAAATGGAAAAAATGAATGTTGATAATGCTTTGGGAAAAAATTTCAAATGTAGAAGCCTGAAAGAGCTAGATCATAAAGGATAAGGCAGGACTCAAGAAGGGAAGACCAGGAAGGCAGAACATGGCCCTTTGTCAAGTAACTTCACACCCTCTTATATTTCTGATTTCATAGATCCTATGGGGTAATGGTTGTGACTGAGACAAGGACATTGGGAGAAGTCTCCTGCCACAATCCCACAGTGAGTCGGTGGTATAAATTTGGACCCGTCACACGGAGGCAGCTGTATCTCCCTAGCCATGGCCTCTTGACAAATATTTACGGGTTGAGCAAATGAAGAAGGTTAACCAGAGTCATTAGATCTGAACAACAGTCTTGGCTCTGCCATTCATTGGCTGGTGGCTTCTCTCTCAGCCTCAGGGTACTCATATGGAAAACAGAAATAATGATACCTAAGGTGGTCAGGAGTCAGCAGGAACACACACGTCCACAGCTTAGTGCACGGAAAGCAGTTCACAAGCAACTACTAGGATTGTTACTCCTCCGTGTGAGAAAACAGCATGATCACAGGATAATGAGAGGCGGGTGGAGAGAGGGCCACAAAGGTGGGGGTGCCTGAAGCCAGATGCAAAGGGGCTCCCACATTGGCACCCAGGCACTGAGGCAGGAAGTGGAAAGCACCAATGTGTCCCAAACAGTCTGTGCCCAATGTTATGGTTTTCAGGAAGCCAAGGAGGCAGTGAAATGGTTGCCACAGGGGAAGAATTCCTCCGTCTCCTGCCCCTCTCTTGGTCCTCCACCAAAAAGCTCACCCCTCTTTCCAAGTTTCCTACCTCAACCAAAATTCCAAACTCCTGAGCCAATCCTACCAAACCCTTTCTCTATCCCAGGACTCAGGCTGGTCCTCACGTTCATGCCCTGGCCTACCCCACAGGGCTCACCCCAAGGAATATTTCTCTCTTCTGTTAGGAAGGCCTTTTATTAACTGGAAAACTATTACCTGAAGATATTTTAAAAACCAGTGAAAAATAAAACTTGTAAGAGGGATAATCAAGCCTGAGGCATGTGGGTAGGTACAAGTGTTTACACACAATCTTTTTTTTTTTTTTAACCCAGATGGTCTCATCCTATGAGTCAGTGGGACTCTAACACAGATCTTCTCACAGCTTCACACCCAGGGAGCTACGAGGCCCAGGTGGAGAGATGAGAATGCTGCTCTGATAAAGAGATATGTTGCTATGGGGTAGGGGGAGCTGGTTGGATCACTGAGTCATGGATGAAGGTGCCAGCTTGGAAGGAAGACTCAGGCTTGTCTCAGAATCCTCCTCCTCCCAAGAGCCCCCATTTATCAACTTGCTAGTCAACTCAGAGATGTGTGAATCCTCTACTCCTTTCCTGCCTCCCACACCCCAGCCTGCTCCACCTGAGGCCACCTTTCTGTCTCTTGCCACCCTGTGGCTTGTCCTATGGCATAAGGTCTATCTCTCACTCCATAGATATCTCTGGAACCCCGTCCAAGGGGTAGATACTGCGCCAAGGACCACTGACATTATAGGCCCTGCTGCTGGAAGCCACAATGGAGGAGGGATCCAGAGTCTTCCACCCTTCCCTTCCACTTCTCTTTCAACCACAACCCTAGTGAAATCACGCTTCTGCCCAGAGAGAAGGAAAATCCTGACATGCTAGGCCTGGCTGCTGCTCCAGTTTCACCTTCCCTCAAGCCACCAATACCAAGGGAGAGAGCCAGGCCTATAGCCTTGAGATGTCACCATAGGGACCCCTGGGGTGACCATGGGATGACCATGTCCCCCACAGTGAGGCTCCTGCTGTCAATAGAGTTGTCTCTGAGTCCTTCCCCTGGGACTTCAAGGCACAGGAATGGCTGTGAACACCATCTAAATGGCTCATTTTTCAGAGGAAAGCCAAGGCTTAGGACAGACAAGTGACTTGAGAAAGCCACATAGCGTGTCTGTGGTAGAAAGATGGGTCCGTCCCTCCAGTCTCCAGCCCTGTCTCTGCAGATATAGAGGCGCTCTCACGCCTACGGACGCGGACACTCCCAAAGAGAGAAAGGCTTAAGACCTTTTCTCTGGAGCTATGTCTCTGTTGATTTTTATGGCTGTGAGAGTGGCAGGGTGAGCCGGGAGAGGTGTGGGGTAAGGCAAGGGATGACAGGTGCAAGGATGGGGACAGGTCTGGAGCAGGACGGAGCAAGAAGGGGCCGAAGGAAAGACTAACTGGGGCTGGGGAAGGTGGAGCCCAGGAGTGTGTGGAGGTTTTTAAATCCCTGGAAAGAAAGGCAGCATTAAAGAAGAGAATCAGAGTCAAACGGAGAGACGGGAAGATACAGAGAGAAGCAGAGATGGAGAAGAACAAGGAAGAGGGACAAAGAGAAAAAAGAAGAAAAAGAGCGAGCTGAGGTGGGGCTACCAGTGCCTTCTGCGAATGTCTAGCCCAACGGGCTCGGTCTTGCCGCGGGTGGTATGTGGTGGTGCCCGACGCCCCAGGCAGGGCTGAGACTGATCGGGAAAGGGTGCCCAACTTCCAGTCCAGTCTTTCCCCCTTCGTCCAGCTGCCTCCCAGTGGACGGGCCCAATCTCAGGATGCAAGGGGTCAAAATGGCCCCAGGAGCTGAGGGACCCTGCTGGCTGAGGCTGCCTGCCTGCTCCCTCACTTTGGCCAGCACCCTCTTCAACCTGTGGCCATCATCCACCTCACTGAGCACCCCAAGGCCTTCCTGCTCCTCCTCTCGCCCATCCTTTTGCCCCCCAGGCCCCTCATCCAGGGTCTACCTTTCTGCCCCCTCCACCAGTTTGGGGTTAGGGAGGGGGGCGCGGCAGCCTAGGTGGGGCCTGAGGGCTTGGTGAATCAGTGAGGGTGTGCAGGG